>JANPWX010000135.1:4865337-4875417 GCA_024734555.1 Trochalopteron elliotii
CGAGGCCCTCAGCCGCCCTTACCCCCGGGGAGCCTCGGGCTGCGGCACTGCGGTGCTCAACTCGCTGCTCCCCCCACATAGCCATGATTGGGTGCCTGCAATGAATGAGGACTCAGTGAAAAAAAAAACCCTAACCAAAACACAGCCGAACCATTTGAAGGCAGCTGCTGGCAGGCACTGGGTAAAATCCTTCTAGGGGGCTGAAGGGGTGCTTGGGTGCCCTGGGAATCCCACTGCCAAACTCTGCTGCCTGGTGTGGTACATCCCTGAGACCCTGAACTGTCTCCTCGCAAAAACTGCTGCCAGCCGAGATGAGCGTCCACTGCAGTACAGAAGTGACATGGGAAAACATGGATTCCAGGAGAGACAGAAACACGTCTTTTTCCCTTTCCTATTCCAATAGACCTCTCAATGTTGTATTTCCATTTTACATTTTGGATAGGTATGTGTCCAAAGGCTCCAAGAGCCTTTTAAAATCATGGATATTTTATGCTTAAACTGGAATACTGGAGACCTGTATTTATGATGTGCTATTTGAAACTTAGCATACTTTCTTTTGTGTCAGAGATTTTCAAGTACGGTCCTTTCCTGGCCTTTTCTTTCACATACAGCACAGTTCATTTCTCTAATAGGGAAAGGTGGTTAGGAAAAAGTTAAAAATGCATTAATTTACTCTTTATTATTTCATTTGTTGCTGCTATTATTAAAAATACATTTTAACATCATGCTCTGGTACTGGGAGTATAAAAATAGCAATTTTCATTTCAGCAGCAAAAGGAAATTCTTCAATAATGCAATATTTCTGTAGGCAGTCACAGCCAGGTGGGCAGGAGCAACAGTGAAGACACTGAGATTGCCTTTGTTTCTCACAGAGTTCATGTCTAATGTACTTCCTTTTTTTTTTTTTTTTTTTTTTTTTTTTGGTGCATTTGATAAACAAATACTTTTTGTGATGACAAGGAAAATGCATAATCTTTTCAGAAAGGTATGCAGCCCTTCACGATGTGGTTCAGCACTGTTTAAAAACTGGAAGTGTTACAATATACTGTGGTTCTTGGGTGCTCAAGGGAAAGAGATTTTTATTATCATTGGTCACAGGACTGCCAAATGTTATCTTGTAAATTCATGTCTTTCACAATGGATGAGGTAAGAAATAACCTTTTTTTCATTCTGGTTGGTTTAGGTGGTAATGTTCATAGCAGTGAGATAGAGCTACATTGCTTTTGTGGTTATTTGAATAACAAAGAGAGACATTTTACACCACCGAAGTTGTTCACTGAATGCAAAATATGGTCCCCACAGCTCTGCCATAAAAATACATTGTGGGAAAACAAACAGTACGAATAGTACTTGTTTTGTCTCTTGTAGTCAGGGCTTCACATTGCTTAAAAACATTTATCTTGGTTTTCAAATATGTAATGTTGAGAAAATAGCATGTAACTGATGGGGATATCTTCCAGTAGGAAATCAGGATTTTGGGGAATTCCATTTTAAGTAAAACATTACATTGTGGAGTGATTGTTGGCAAAACAAAAGTGAGCTTGCACCTTTGAAACCTACTGCAAAACTGGCACAGGCTTAATGAGGAACCAAGGTGCAAGCCAATGGGTTTTATGTGAGGTTAATGTCCCGTTTTTCTGGGTTGTGAATAGCAGTGGGGGGGGGGGGTGCTCCTTTTTGTACAGCAATTCACAGGCTTCAGAAGATTCTGCAAAATTGTGTTCATTTTGAGAAATAAAGCAAATGCAAATCGATCCCTGAGGTTTGAAAAATATTATGTTCTGTGTACAATATAATAAATACAAACTTTTTTCATTCCTGTAGTGATCTGCTTTTCCCCTTCAAAAGCAAAGGCTTCATTAAATATGTCATTGAACTTTAAAAAACTGAACTCAACAAGTAAATTTCAGGATTCTGTAAATTCTATTTATTTGATTCAAATATGGAAGATACAATTCTGTGACCTCTTTTTTGTGAAATTAATAAAAAGCTTTGCAAACTTAAATGTAGGACGCTACCTGCCATAACTCAACCCCCATCTCTGTCCCTCTTGTCTTCAGATACAGAAACAAAAACCACTCACCTTCTTTAGAAAATTTGCTAACTACGGTTGCCTCCAGGTTGGTTCCCAACCAGCCTAGCCAGTTTCAGTTTCTCCTTGCCAGTGAGACATAGGAAGACTATTTTGTTTTTGTGTTTCTTTTAATGCAAGCAGATGTGACTCACTAGGTGAATTTGCACACAGCATTAGCTCCAACATGAGATGTGGTGGAGTTACTGCCCCTATAGTCTGCTGACTTGCTCCTGCATGGCAACTCCAATTCCTCCTGGGTTTGTAGGGTACATGGAGCATCTCCAGACTGAATCATGCTTGCTCAGTTAGTCCAAAGTATGCACCATCCTTTGGAGCTGCTGTGCAAGTGTTACAGATCTTTGTGCACCAAGTAATGTCTTGCCAAAACAACCAGTTTTCTTACACCAACTAGATGAAGTCCTAAATTCCTACTCCTCTCTACAGTCTAGCTTTTGCAAGATACGAGGCTGAGGATGCTCAGTGGGGAATAATGAGCACAGCATCCTTCTTCAAACCAATCCTTAAATTTCAGATTTATAATAATGCCTACCAGCACCTTGACCGGTCTTTGACCCCTGGTTGTCATGTTGACCAGAAGTGTCTTTTGTCCTTGTACTGTGTTGCCTCTTGGACACTTCTTGTCCCTTATATTGGATGATCTCTTTGTAAATGCTGCCATTTTGCAAGAAACAGGAGTGATACAAATGCTGACAGTAATGTGAGGAATCAGGTGTCACATCTGTCTTGTTCGTTGACCCTGTCCTTTGGGGACATACTAAGTCAGTACAGTCATTTGCCTGAATAAATATTTCCAGAGTGAGGCCTGTATTTATGGCACTTTTCTGTTCTCAGAGGAGGAGGGCTGTCATGAAACAACCCTTGCAAACTCACAAGCAGCACAGTAACCAGCTAAAGGGCTGGAGCACCTCTCCTGTGAGGAAAGACTGAGAGAATTGGTTTCTTTCAGGCTGGAGAAGAGAAAGCTTCAGGGTGACCTCATTGCGGCCTTTAGTACCTGAAAGGAGCCTACAGGGAAGAAGATGGACTTTTCACTGGAGCATGTAGTGACAGGACAAGGGAGAATGGCTTCAAACTGAAAGTAGATTTAGATTAGACAAATGGAGAAATTATTTACAGTGAGAGTGGTGAGGTACTGAAACAGGCCGCCCAGGGAAGTTGTGGCTGCCCCATCCCTGGAAGTGTTCAAAGCCAGATTGGATGAGGTTGTGAGCAACCCAGTCTAGTGGAAGATGTCTCTGCTCATGGCAGGCAGTTTAGAACTAGATGATCTTTAAAAGCCTCTTCTAACCCAGGCCATTCTATTATTCTGTGCTAACTATCATTATTCCAGCATCATGATTGTTGTCTTTGACTGCCACCGACAAGATTATTCTGCAGATACGCAAATGAAGCAAGATGAAATGTTCACCTCTTGGCCCCCTTTTAAGTTTTGCCATTTGCTTTTCTTTAAAAGTGCTCTGCAGCAATAAGAAAGCCACATTCACCAGCAAGCGAATGCTGTAAAAGTTATGAACACAGGCTTCTATTGAACAATTGCTACAGGAAAAATACAGCATCTCTTGTTTTGTAGTGTGTTTACTGTATCGTCCTGGTATACATCCATTACTTCAATTATCTAAAGAAAGAGGCTTTGATAGATTACAACCCAATGATGTGATCCTTGTGAGAGGCACACACATGCACTTATTGTTTAAGGTAGAAAATGGTTGCTTTGTGCAGTTATAGTGGTGTAGCAGGGAATATAGCTCAGTAGAAGCAGGAAGGCAGCCTAACCCTTAGCCCCACACTCATGCCAGCAACGATTACTTCCTTAAGTGAGGTGAGCTACAACCTTCACGGCAGTTTCCTTCATGCATGTGAAACACTCGCCTCTTGGGAAACACAGGAGGTTTCCAGTAGTGTTAAGCTATTTGAAAAATGCACCATCTAATGTGTTATTTGTAAAAGAGTCACAGATGCAGGCTGGTGAGCTGACAGATTGAAAAATACATTTCCTACGCCAGGGAATCAGAGCCTTGAGCAAAGGCCCCTCTTGCCCTTCCACCCCTCTGCTTGCAGGCTACTGCTGCTATGACCAGGAGCAAGGCGATCGTGTGTGTCACGTGTCCTGTAATTCCAGTTCTCCGTTTGATTATTTGTTAATGAGTAAACCCCACTGGGGTTGGGCAGGTCTCGGTAGATCCTTATGAGCTTCCCTATAGCCAGATGTGTAATCCTTAGTGAGCAGCGCTGCAGCTGAGCACGCACTGATGGGCTGTTGTGTCTGAACAGGGCACCGAGGGGCTGCTCAGGCTGCCACTGCTGCCACAGCCAGGCCTTTGGGCAACTGGGCTTGCTGCCTATTCACATTAGCAAGTGCTTCCTAGCCTAGGATAAGGTACTGCTGTCATACTTTGCATATTAGATTAGGGGAAAAAAATACTTAGACATGTAATGCAATGTGACATTTTATGGCCTTTTTTTTTTTTTTTTAAATTTCATGAAAGGAGTTATGCTTTCCCAAAGAAAAGTGGTTTTATTTCTTAAAATGAATTAATGAGATAAAAATTAATTTCCTGCATAAACGCTAGACAGTGTTTTTTTTTAAATTCCAGAAGGAAAATATTAGAGAATAAATCAAATATTACAGAATTAATTAAAACATCAATTCTGTATGTACAGTAGTCAGCTCTTTATTCTCTTTACTCATATCAGGACATTGTTTCTATAAAAATTAAAGTGAATGACAGGCTCTGATGGGAAACAAGTACTGTGTACCCTGTGCCACTCTGGCCCCAGCAGTCTGCCTTTGTATTTTGCAGTTGTTCCCTTTTGATTAAAGGACATCTACATCAGCCTAGGAGCATTGAATCAGGCTTTGTCTTTGCACATACTAAAGCAGCAGTACATCTAGTACTTGACATTAGACTACTAGAGGTAGCAGTATGCACATCAAGGCCTTGGGTAGAAATGCTGAACAGCTGAAGCCAAGTGTTGCAGATTGTGCCACTTACTGGCATTTTAATCACTTTGTCACTTCATTCTGTTTCCTTTACCTGTAAAAATGTGACTGTAGCTTCTGTTACAGTTACTGGCATGCCTGCAATCTAGAATCCTTTCCAGACTCTTTCCAAAATGATGAGTCTCTCCGTTGGTGCCTCAAGACAGACCAGCCTGGACTCTGCTCCCTCTGGGTAGACAGGTCCTGAGTCCACCAGTGCACTTACCCTTGTGCCACTGTGCTTACTCAGCACGTGACTTGGCTCCCAGATCTGTCCTTGGAGGCTGCACCTGGCACTTCAAGAATTGATTAACCAAAATTAGTTGCTTGGCATGACCTTTAGGAGCAAAGGATTTCACACAGAGAAGGACTTGTACCACCACTCCTGTCTAATCTACCACACAAACGTGTAATTTGTCTAAGGGAGTCAGGCTATCCTTCCTGGTTTTTCTGAGTAGCTGCTCTGTATGAACAAAATTATTGGTGTCTCAGCACCAGGGCATCACTCTTACAAAACCTTCTGAAAGTCACTTTTCAGACACTCGGTTGCAAATTTCAGGTACTCCTTATGCATTTGATCTCTAGGTTCCAGCCTAAACCAGCTGTTGAACCCCTGGGCTAGAATCAATGAATAGAAGCTTTTATAGTTCACTGCCTGGTTTCATCTCCTGCTTTTGTCAGAGGATGACTTGTTTGTCCCTGTCTTTTGGGCTTTGCTGATAGTTTATCTAGTGGCAGTCATTAAGCTGAACACACCTATGCATATAGCTCCAGTTAATCCAGTACAGCTACTCACTTGCCTTTTGCAACAAAAGGTGACATGAAATACTTATCAGTAAGTAAAAAGCAAACTCTTTTTTTTTTTTTTTTTACTTAAACCATGTGTGACAGTTGGAATCTTATTACACATAGGTCTCACTGAATGCTACTGCCGTTGGTGAGAGTGGGAATTTTGCAATTTAAGGGTTATACAATCTTGAACAGTCAAAGCTCTCTATTAAAGAAAAAAAAATCTCAAAACTATATTTTGTAAGAGAACCATAGACTGCTAAAATATGAATATAACAGTATAGAAATACTCAAAATACATTTCAATCCACTTAATTAAATTATTGGTGCATAATGTGGGAAAAAAACCCTAGAAACATAGAACAAGGAAATGCTGAAACTTAATTCAGATTACTTCTTTGTATTTATATTCTGAATTGCAATATTCTGAACTTCTATTTTACATAAGGAGAAAAGTACTTAGTGATTTTGCTATGATGACTGAGCAATACTAGAAATAGAGCACAGTGCTGAAAGAATCAGTTATATAGACGTTTGGGATTCATAATGGGAGATAATGGTCTTTTTGATGATGAATTCCCTATATAAGCCAAGAATAATTCAAGAGCTTGTTTCAAAGTAGATCCATTAGCATAACTCAAAGCTTATCCTTAGTTTCCAGATAAGGAAAGTTCTTGTGTTGTTGTAATAACAGAAAGTTAGAGTGTTACAGAGTTTTTTGAAGAAATTATGTGCTTGTTACAGAGCCAGATTTCAGACACAATCCTTACAGTGTGTAAATTTTAATGCAAAACACAAAATCTGCATGGAAGTGTGGAAGAAGAAGGGTTGGAGTTATTTGCATAATATCATAAACATATTTTTTGAAACAACTTCTGATTAAGTGTCCTTCTTGGATAAACTGGCAGGATGGACTCTTCCTACACAGGATATTTCTAAACTCCTTGCCAACACTTTTTTTTTTTTTCCTTAACAATCCCATGTAATGCCCAAATTCCTGTAAAAACCATGGTAAAAAAACTGTGGTCAAATATATGGGAAGCATGTACTGTTTGGTTTTATATTGATAGCACTTTTTGATAGTTAATCTTGTGATCATGGAGTGCATGGGAACACCTTTTTTATATAATATACTAAATAAAAATGGATAGATAGATAGACAGATCTGAAATGCTTAGATGTATGACTTCATGTTTTATTAATTTAGTAGTATTTGTAATGGCCACGCCTGTTTTCAGATATTAGACATCTTCACCAAAGATTCTGTGATAGAAAGAGCCTATTGGACATGACACTTACATGCCAGTTCCTGTGTGTTCTTTATTTCCTTGAAATACCTAGCTGGAAAATTGAATGTTATCGAAAGAAGGTTCAGTTCTGTAGGAAGCAAATGCTTGTCCATATTACCTTTCTTTAAAAAGTGTTTTGGCTACTTTATTGCAGAAAGAATGCAATATTGTTCTAGCTCTAGTGTATTATTGAGCAACTTGTGCAGTTACAGTTGAGTTGACTAGCTGGTTCAGAAATGCAGTGTATTTCACTCCACTTTGTGAGCCAGTGATCTCCCATTTTATATAAATTTATTTCTTGGTGTTTTTTTTCTAGTTTATTGTATTCATCTCAACTATTTAAAATGTCTGCAGATGTCCCCATGGTAATGGAATTCACTTGGCAGCACTATATAATGATATGAATCATTACAAGACAGTAATTAAATGATATAAGGCATAACTAAATACCAAATGGAAGTTGACAGGTTTGGTAACAACAGAAAGAGTTTATTGTGAAGATAACTCAACACCATTAATATTTTTTTCCTGGAAACCCCTACTTCTTGAAAAAGTTGGTTTGGACAGACTTGAAAGTTTGATCCTGATGTTTTGGGGGATGTCCCCCAAAAGAAAACCTTTTCCTGCAGATGGGTGGATCACCCCATAACTCTGTTGTGCCTGAGTCCAGACAGCAAAGATGGCTGTTGGAACCTGTATGAAAGAATGGGGATCACTTAAATTTGGGATCATGCATCTATTAGAGCTATGGTCTGTCCATAGTGGACAAATGGAGAAGTAATCCTTTAGAAAGGTTCTTAGCTTGAGCCTGTGCCTTTGACAGAAAGCAGGCTAAAGCAGTATTTATGGACTGTCAAAAAATGTAGTGTATGTGCATGAACTTCAATGAATAAACAAGTCACTGTTTTTTGTAATGGCATGTAATGCAATAAGATGGCTGAATACTTGCAGAGCATTTTTTGTGACAGAACAGTAGTCAATATTCTTGGGCTACCACTGGCAAAGCAGCCTTTTTCAGAGTATTCATAATTACCACAGCTATGAAAAGATTGTCCATTCAACTCAGTGTCTTAGATGGACCCATTTGCTACTGTTGTCTTCTTGCATAAATGCAGTTGCAAAAGTGACAGGGTTTTAATGTAGGATGTCTTAATCCTTTGTGATAGCTACATGGCTTCTTCTTTGAATATAAAGGAAGACTGTGCAGTCAAGCGTATTTTAATTCCATGTCTAAAGTTCAGCAAATGGAAGAGAGAGCATTGAAAGCCTTAAATAAACCACAATGTGATAAATCATAACAAAGTATAAAATTAAAACATTCAGTTTATTTAGAGAATGTTCTCAAAGAATGGAATACATCAGTCTTGAACCAAAGCATACATTTATGTGGACCGTTGTTGATTCACAGTTTATTTATAAAATGATTCCATTTTTGATAACATCTGTATATGGCAAGGTGCCTAACCTCTGGGGCACAATGGGGAGAAGTTATAAAGTTAGCATCCTCCTTCCTCTTGATGTACAAGCAAAGAAGCTGGAAGGAACCACAGTGTTGGTCTGCTGACTGAACTCAGGCAGCAGCATCTGCTGGATCTTGCTAACTTCCAGTCATTGGGGAAAAGACAGAACTGCTCTAAAATGGAGGCTACAGGAAATCTTGGTAGGAGGCTCTCAGAACAGCCAACCAAGGCAGGGTAGGTACAAGGCTGTAGAACTGTCGTAGTACAGAGTCAACACTGACTTCACTCATAGTGCAAATTAGACAAAATCACACAAAGTGACAAAAATAAATCAGAAATTACCTAACTCCAGCTGTTTACACAAAGCACAAAACTCATGGCTATTATAATTCTGCTTTCCTCTCTCATTACTTGACTGGGAAGCTACTAAAATTTAATTTCTATTTGAACAAATTTTTGAAAGAGCAGTGAGTACTTTTGAATAATGCACATATTAGGTAAAGTACTGATCTGTATGGAAACAAAGCTTCTAAAACACATCTTTGTGCACAGAAATTCCACTTGCTGTACATCACTGAAAAATTTAATATGGCAGAAAAAAAAATCTGATTGGCCATAAGATGTTTTTTCAGTAACAGTTATGACCTAAAATATATTTTTAATGTTGGAAAAAATAACACATTGTTCATTTTGTCTGATGGATTTTACCACTTCCTGCCTGATAATTGAGGAATTCAGAATGCGTTTTGGCCAACAAGAAGTATGTCCACACTAGGGACATTTCTTGCTCACTTTTCAGGAAGCAGCTACATTACTGCTGTTAATACAGGCTTTCTCACCACTATTTATCTAATGCTGTCTGGCCTCCGTCATTTTTCTAGATCCCTGTTATCTGTTCCACAGTGGGCCTCTATCCTGCAATTAATTCAGCTTGGTACAGAGGCTGGCAGTGCTCGCTGTGGGGTCCCAGCCATTACAAATACCTGTAGCAAACACAGAGGAGATTGCAGTACCCGTGCAGGCAAATACCAGCCCTGCGACTTTCCTCACACTGGTCTGGAGATCAGACTGAACTCCTTCAGGCACAGTTACACAAAGTGACCATTCACCCCTCAGCATGTGAGCCTTTGAAGTAGGGACCATACACTTCCAGGGCAATGGGAGCTCCTGTCCTTGGTAGGGCAAGTAATTAGAAACAAGAAGATGAGACCTGTCTGGCCTGCTTTCCATTGCCTGCTCCCATCTTCTCTCAGCTTGAGCCCTTCACCCTCACTTGCTTCTTTCCTTTCCTTTCCCTTCCTTTCCTTCCTTTCCTTTCCTTTCCTTTCCTTTCCTTTCCTTTCCTTTCCTTTCCTTTCCTTTCCTTTCCTTTCCTTTCCTTTCCTTTCCTTTCCTTTCCTTTCTTTTCCTTTCCTTTCCTTTCCTTTCCTTTCCTTTCCTTTCCTTTCCTTTCCTTTCCTTTCCTTT
>JANPWX010000135.1:4878344-5119717 GCA_024734555.1 Trochalopteron elliotii
ATTATCAAATGGAAGGGTGTTTTTAAGACTTTTCTCCTCAGCAAACTGGCTTTCATTGAGTATTACATGCATTTCTGGTAAATAAATTAGAAGATAAATAGCATTAAACTTATAAAACAATTGCTGTATTTTGCTGATGGTTGGCATCTCTGCAGTACAGCTGCTTCTCCCAGCCTCCTGGGAGTAGAAAAAGGGACAATAGTGAGCTATGCAGTGTGACTGACGTCTCTTCCACACCACCAATCTAAAGGCACACACACACATATTTACCCATACTCACCATCAGATCAGAGTAATTTCTATAGATTTGACAGTATCCTGAAAGGCTTTCTGTCACCCAACCAGATGATCAGTGCAGGAGGTGACACAGGATGGTCTTAACAAAGTCTTTTGCCCATGCAATCCATCACGGGTCAGACAATGCCTTTGTATCTCTCAGAACACATCTCTTTTCTTTGCATCTATCCTAGCAGGTGCAGCTCTGCGTGTCAGCCACCCCAAACAGCCAGCTGTGCTTGCAGTGAAACATTACAGTCTGCAGCCATCAGAGGAGAGGAGTCAGCACCAAAGGCTGTAAATAAAAGGAGAAGAATGTAGTGGCTTTGGGACTTCTGCCCAAACAGATAAACCTTAACTGCTGTTGTGCCTTTGCTTTCTTAAGAAGCCCCAAGTGCTATTTCTGATCAGAGAAGAAAGAAGTCCTCTGCCATGACCCTCATCAGGGTCAGCTGTTCCAAGCTGGAGTTCACACTCCAGCATTGCCAGAACTGTGTTGCTCAACTCCAATTGTAATCCCCCATGCTGTATTCCACGTGTGTCCCCTGATTCCTCTAGTGGGTCCTACATTTTTGCACCTCCTCTGCTGATTTATGAAAGTTTTTCATTAGTTCCCTGTTCCCCAGTGCCTGTGTCCAATGAGGACATTAAAGTAGGTGTTGAAAATGCAGGAGGAAACAGGAAGGTTTTAAGTAACTGGGTAATGGGTAATTCAGTTAGTCTTCCAGGGGCTAAGAGACAAGAAGACTTACTCTAAGGAGAAGTCACTCCTCAGGAAATCCTTATGGATCATTGTTCCTATGGAGCAGGAAAACAAGCATCTCACAATAGAAAATATCTTCCCATCAGCAGTATTAGAAAATGATAGAGCAACCAAGCTCTGGTAGAGTGAGTCATCACTCAGCAATTTTTCTTCAGTGCTTTCCCACTGATTGCTAGCAAAGGTCATGGGTTGCTAAGCCAAAGTCTGGAGGCTGTAAGATGGGAAGGGCCATCAGGAAGCCCTGATGCTGACAAAGATGCTTACTTCTAAAATTCAGTCAAGCTCAGAACTAAGAGTATTGGGGGAAGACCCATCTTCTTTCATCTAAATTTCAGACTTGCATTTTAGCAAACCTGAGGGAAGTGTTGTGGTTGCTATGGATAAGATATGTGTAGGGTCCAAAACTCAGAATTCATTCTTTTAGTAGACAGAGACCAAAGAAGACAGGAGAATTTAAAAGGGTGTAGGGCTGTCATGTCCCCTGTTCAGTCATCCAGTTCAGGGTTAGCTCCATATTATGACACAGAAAAAGTAACTTTGACTGCAGTGTTCCCCTGCCTATTGTGACAGAAGCCACTCGCCTCTGAGTGACTTCAAGCCATCATTCAGCTTCTTCTCCATTCCTTGTTTGTATTGCCCAAGTAATTAATTTACTGCCTGTAAATCAGTGATAGGAGGAATTACGTTTGAAAAAGGAAAATCATTGCTTTCTGCTTAATTTATCTTCAAACTAAATCTGTAACGAGGTGTCACATTCCCTTCCTTCCTGTACATGTAGGCTTGTCTAAAATAGCCACCCTTCCCTAACATTCAGTTATCTCTGGTGTAGCACCATTGCCTGTAGCAACACTGAGAACAGTTAAGATAAGACATCAGTGTTTTATCACTCTTTGGTCTAACCTTACTTAATGCAAGTCTGGATGATGGAATACTAATAAAAATACCAACACCTTAAAGTACCTCTCCTGCCCTAAAGCTATTATTTCTATCAACAATTCAGCCATCGGAGAAGTCCCAACAATGGAAGATGTGGAGGAAGGACCCAGGTTTTAGGGTTACATGTATAAGGAGAGGTAAAAAACTGGAGCCAGATTTCATGTCCATTGTATCCTCATGTTTCTGCAATATCCCTGTGAAAAATGAGAGAAAAGTGCTTCAGTAGTGTTAATCAACCATTGGCAACCTCCTGAGCTCTACAAAATTTATGGCCTTCATGGAGGTCTCTGGCTCTTTTTTTCAAGATTGCAGGGAGACTGTTCAATTTTACATTTCATGGTGGTTTGGTTCCCTGTGATGTCCCCCTGTGAGGGTAAAGCGACAGCCTGTGCTTGGGTAGAGTTTCTATCCTGAGAATGTCCAGACATGCCCCATTCCCCTAATGAGATTATTTTTACTCTGTCTTAAGGGTATTTTAGGTCTTCACAGAAATAAGGTTTTAGCTGCATACCTTACAAGCATATATATATAAAGACTGATGTTGGCTACATACAGTACTGCTCAAAGTATGTCAGAAATATGTAATGTATGATAAACAGAAAGATGTTCTTGGAGTTTCAGTCATCTTTCTTCTAGATGAGGTATTTCAAGACTTCAGCAAAATGCACATGTCTTGCATTAGAAAAGCTTAGCAGGCTCAGAATATGTATATCCCCATTTCCCTTCAGCCTGTGAAGCTGCCTTACTACAAAAGCTGAGTAAAGTGTCTTTATTGAGTCAGTGTAAACAGCTCCTATTCAGCTCTCAGCCCTGCAATCACATACTGGCTGATTTTTTGTTGATGGGTTTGTTTTTTTTTCTCTGCAGCATTTTTCTTTTTCGGAAATAAGAACTTTCTCATGCCTGTTGATTTCATCATACAGGAATTTAATTCAGCAGTCACCTTAAAAGGCCATTCATTTAGATTTAGGGAGGAGCACATTTGCTTCCTTTGCAAAATGTGATGTCAAGGCTTATATTTTTTTCCCCCTCAATTCATCTTAAAATAGGAAATGCAGAAAGAGGAGGGTCCACAATAGAACACAGCACACATTTATATGGTCACCTAAATGAACAGAGCTGAAAGACTCATAAAGCAATGCCTCTTTCACTGAACGTGAGTACACTGATTGTTCTTTCTGGAGGGTCACAGGTATGGAAAAAAGGCACAACCTCTTTTGTAGGGTGCTGATTCAAGCTTCTTAATTAGCCAGCTAAGAGATCAAAGAGCAGAAAGAAGTCAGATGAAAGCTAGGTGCTGGTGTGGCTGCAATTCCTTTCCTAACTATCTGTTTCCCAGATTACAATGATGTCAGGCTGTATCTGTCACAATTAACATAGGGAGGAGGAGGATAAAACAAAAGCTTGTTTACTGTAGGCTGTACCAAAACAGTTTTTGTGTAGATTTCTCCAAACGAAATCAGTTATTGTAGGTGAGTCTGGTGGCTCCAAGTATTATTACAATTGTCTGCACATCTCACAAAGCCCTGTTTACAGCCAGTTATAATTTCTTCTGAATTCAGCTCCTAGAACTGAGCTGTTCAGAGCCGTCTGGCTCTCCTAGGTACACCTACAGACGCGTGGCTGTAATTTTCAGACACAGCCTAAAAGGCTTGTTCAGGTCAAAGGCGTTTGGAATGGAGAATTGGCCTTTGCAGTCAGGAGGGCTGGGGGGAGGAGGGAGAGGTGGTCTTGCTGAAAGAGCTCTCTCTTTTACACTCCTTCAGCAAATGCAGCCACAGGTCACTCAGTCAGAGAGAGGCCCTTGAAGGTTTGTCACTCACAAATGTTCAACAGAAACTTTCACCTTAGCAGCAAACCTCCCTGATGACTTGTCTTCCTTGAGCATGCTGCTATCCAAATTTAAGGTAACTTTTCCCCCTGTATGGTTGTTACAAGGCTGACTCTCTGGCAGGTCACACCTAATGTTGAAATCTGAGCTGAGAGAGGGGCACAGCCTGGTTTTCAGCCAGCTTCCCCTGACTGGCACTATGGAGGAAAGGGGAAGCTGTTGCACAGCAGCAGCCTCAGAATAGTGGAAATTTCCTGGAGGTGGCAGGAAGAAGGATAAAAGTTTTAAACCAGAATCAGAGATGGGGGAGAACATTGATGATGAAGTAAAATGCAAGGCAGAAACTGGAAGGGACCATCAGACCTTGGAAATACCCACAAAGAGAACTCATGTTTGAACCTGCCTGAAGTGACACAGTAGAAAGGGAGAAGGGCAACGGGAACACTGATGCTGAGACAAGGAGAGAGGAAACAGTGCTGGTCTAAGAAACAAGCTGTACATGGGGCTGATGTCTGTGGTTCATTAATCTTGGATTTACTAAGGCCTAGGTTTTGCTGTGCAAGAAGATTAGGACTGGGTGAGAAGTTTACAGAGTGGAGGTAAGACTGGATCAATCAGAAGTACGGGACTTCAAGCTGAGGGCAAAGAGAAGATGTGGTATGGATAAATAGCCCCTGGGGTTTAAATGCTGCCTTGGACTCTGTCCCACTGCTCCAGAACTCCTTGCATTCCAGGCAAACTTTGTGTATGTTTACCCGGAAGCTCCTAATTTCCCTGGTGGTCAATGTGACTCCTGATGTGAGAAAGTGCTGTATTCAGAGCTGTAACTAAAGTCAATGGGAGCTATGTTTTTCATATATGAAAAAAAAAAAAATCCCAAGCATTAAGTGCTTAAAAGGATCAGGTTTTAATATCTCACATTGGTTGCCAAGATTATTTTATTTTTCCCCCCATTTTTTATCCACTCACCTCACAGGTTTTCTTAAAAAATATTTGTGAAATACTCAGATTTTATACTATTAAATGCCAATAAACGAGCATCTTGGGGAACAAAAAATCCTTCTGTCACTACAAAAGAATACAGCAAAGTAAAGTCTGAAGCCCCAATAAACAACCAGTAGAACACAAATCATTGAACAGTTGCTAATTACATAATCAGGTCTTGTTCTGTGCACTGACTGAAGCAAAGATACTCTGAAAATATAGTTGTGTATCACGCTAGTAGGAGCTGAGTCATCCATGGAAGTACTAATTGGAAAAATATCATCCATTTCTTCTCATGTTATAGTAATAGAGTAAATGCAAAGATTTTAAGCTTTCTTCACCTGTAGACCCCTGTAAATGTTACTGGAGAGATGCAGATCCTTGAATAGTGACTAGACAACAGCTTGTTCTTTAGTTATTTCTGCTGCAGCCCTTGGAAGTCATCTGTGGAGCCCTGGGAGTCTGCAGACCACGTTTTAGACTGCTGTCTGTGACTGTATAGCTCACAAAGGCAAAAAAAAAAGTGTTAAACCAAGAATCATATTTTCAGTCTGTCCAGTAACATGCCCCGTGTCACAAGAAAGCATATGAAACATTCAACACCCTTGCTGCTACCAGTCATCTTGAAAGAAGGGAACAGGTTTGTTCTGATTATGCCATATCAGATGTTCTGCCTAGGACTTGTCTGCTGGTTTTCTTTTTTTTCTTCCTTTCCAGTGCCACTGACAAATCTTGCATTTCTCTAGTTGGCCATTGTTATGGTACCCAAGCACAAGTTAAGATGCCAGCACACTAACTCATCTCTGTCAATGCAGTCCAGCTCCTGACATGCATCATGTAGGGCTGAAATCCAGTTTTAAGGCTCCCATACTTGAATGTTTCCATTCCACTGCAAACTGAGAATGATATTTGATTCTGCAAAAACAAATACTATGAAGGTGTTTCCCCTTGGAGTTTGGGAACTTCTGTCACTGATGTGCAAGGATCTGTAATTACAGCAGTGTTCCCTTCCATCCACCACAGCTGTCTCTGGCAATGTTCCCCTCATTAGGAAACTATCCTATAATTTAAGATTAGAGCTCGAGCATAAGGCAGTAATTGCCCCTTTCTGTTTGAGTCCTTACAGATTCATGTTGTCAAGCTGAGGCGTCTGTTGTGCTTAGACCTTTCCACCTTTCAGAAACAGGTCTTTACTTAAGCTTCATTTTGCTTTGCCTGGTTTGTACCAGCAGTTCCTCCAGTGCAAATGCTGTGAGAGCTGGTTGTAGATAGCCCTGGCTTCAGGAAAGTCAAGCCTCTGATACTCTGCATAGTGTTAAACCACTGAGGATCTTTTCTCACCATCTGACATTCAGGTTTTTATTACATTGGTGACCTGTGTCACTTTCCCATTAAGTTATTCTGTCTGTGAAAATTATGGTAGAAGAACTGAAAGTGATGTGAAATGATAGGTTTATTCAGTTCCCCGTTCTGAATAGCTGCTCATTTCTGGAGTATGGAACAAGACACATTTATCTTTGTTCATTACCCTTTAAAACGACACATATTTTAAAATTCTGTTAGTTCCATCTATGTGATATATGAGATCTTCCTGAGCTCATAATTTGTCACTGCTGCCTTTATATGACTGAGTAGTAAAAATCTTAGTAATGGATGCTGGGCTGGTGGCAAAGGATGTAGCTCCTTGTTGCCTTGTTTCTGATTTTTGATCTTTTAAGATCAAATGAGCCCTGGATGTTCTCCTCTGAAAAACTTGGTATTTGCTAGCTGAATTAAAACAACACACAGATAAAATAAAATTGCCAGCAAACTCCTTTTAGCTATTTATTTATTTTTAATTCAATTTGCAAAACATAAAAAAGGACGAATTCTGAGCTGCAATTACATTTAACAAAGGATTAAAAAAGCAGACCAACCCATAAGAGCTTTAGCAAACCACTAGTTTTTTCCCGCATGCCAGGGCTCTTCGTCACATTTTTCAAGACTAGCAAAATGAACAAAAAGGGCTCAGTGTGGGTGGGCTTGGGACAGAGGTCTAACACGTGTGAACATGGGCTCAGAGTACTTCAGCTGTTTTCTGCTTCAGCCTGTCTGCCTCTTGCGCCAGTGTCTGCATGGCAGAGGTGTGTGTGTGTATACACACGTGAGTACATGTCCACATCTTGGTCCAGGTGTGCGTGTAACATCCACATATTATAAATTATACTGTGAGTAGCTACTCACTGCCTTTGCTTTTCCTGATGTTTCCTGTTCCAGCTTTTTCCCTGAACCGCCAGCATTAACTTACGTTCCCTTTACTGCCAGAACATGACACAATGCAAGAGATAAATTTCAAAGTTCCACAGCTAATTTATAATGATTCCTTTCCAATTACCCCCAGTTAGAGTGGATAAACATTTCCCCAGAAGATAAAACCCTAAATCACATTCTGGTATTTGCATTGACTTTTTGGAGGGACTGACTTTTACAAAGCGATCTGCTGCTTCATGGGAGGAAGCAAATTCCATTTCTGAAAATCAAGCCTTTGTTTTCGGAAAAACCCGTACAGCTTGCTTTTACTGACTCTCTTCATGTGTTGCCAATGAGTGGGGATGGCCTGAGCCTGACTTTTCCTTTCTCATTATACGTGGTGTGTGTTTGCTTCTCTCGTGGGCTGTGTTTTCAGTGTGTTTGCTTAGTTTCTCACTGTCTGCCATACTGACTTCATTCTTTCACTTCTGAGTTTGCTGCATATTTTATTTCTGCTTTGCATCTGCACTCTGCTTGCTTTGCCCAGCTGAATTTAGCATCCTGATTGTATGAGGATGTGCCTTTTTTGTCATTTTAACCTCTTCTGTCGTAATGCTCTGTTTGAGAGACTGCAGAGGGCAAATAAAAATAATTAAAACCCTAAAATAAGGTCCTACTAACAGCAAGAAGAAAATTTAAAAGCCAAAAACCAGTCTTTGCAAGGTTAAAATTATCAGAACAGACACAGATTTTTAAAATATAGATAATTTCTTCCCACGTGCATGATCCAGATGTTACTCAATAAAAGAATCACATTTAAATATAAAAGAATCTATTTGTTGTGTTGCATAATCACTGCATTTTTAAGTTCAAGAAAAATATGAAAAAGCCAGGTTCAGTAATTTGCAGCTTTCACATAAATACAAACCTTTCTTAGCATGGTTTATGGCTGTTGCAGAATATGATCCTCTTATCTGTGGTAAAAGTCTGCAAGGCTTATCATCAGTTCTCAACACAAATGAACTTCAGATATGGCTGCTTTTCTACAGGAGCTATCTGGGATCAATGGGGTCATGCTATATCTGCAGGCCCTGCAGAAATATCTGAGAGAATCATGTTGGTTATCTTCTTGCTTCACATCCGCTCACAGAAAACTGGTTGTCAACATTTGTGTCAATGGGATGTCACTTGATGAGATACCTTAGGTTTCTAAAGTGAACAGTTGTATGTATCTCATAATCTGTAACTGAACAAAACAATCATCCAACTATAGCCAAGCCTGGGAATAGAGAATGTCAGAAGGAGAAAAGAAGCTATCTCAAAATAAGTTTGAAGAAAAGATGAGTAGAGCTGACAGATGGTACAGCACTTCAAGGAAATCACGACTTTCCCCTTCTTCCATCAGTTGCTAAGGAGAGATGATATATAAAAGAGTATCAAGAATGTCAGCACCCAGGTAAAACTTAATTCTGATAAGTGTTTGAACACCCAGGAAGCCATCTTACACACCTTCTGTCTTAATCCAACCTGCTTCTTGGGGCTGGGGCATCTATCCCTGTATCTATTTCCAAAATGGAAGATGGGAATGTTCTATCTTTTGAAATGTCCAGAAAGCTGTTCAGAAACATTAACCAGTCCACTGTACAGCTAGGCATCTCTTGAGCTGCAAAGGCAAATACATACAGCTCAGAATGTATCTCCCTGCAGCTTAGTGATTCCTCATTCAGTCACTGCTTTAAACCAGAACAATGATCTTTTTCTTTTTGACTTTCTGCAGGATAGGATTTAACCCCATCAATAACTGTATTTCCCTCCTTACCACTGCAGGGATACTTGGCTCAAAGGGCATGATGTAATTGTCTTGACTGAAATGCAGCTCAGATCAGTTGAGGAGACAGAGTGTGAAGAACACACATTTGCTGCAGAACTTCATCTGGCAAAGAAAAAAATGCAGATCATTGCTTGCTTTTTAAAAAAAAAAAATGGCAAGGTGTATATTGTTTACTCAAGCTTTAACTGAGTGGAGGGTAGAACTGAAAGTGTTGTAGGGAGTGAGGCTACATCTGGATAGAGATCAGTCACCAGCAGTGCTCCTCAGGGCTTAATCCTGGGGCCAGTTCTGTTCAGTATATTTATCAATGATTTGGGTGCAGGAGTTGAATGCACCATTAGCAAGCTTGCTAATGATACTGAACTGGAAAGTGCTGTTGATTGTTTTGAAGGACAAGTGGCCTTGAAGAGGGATATGGATAGACAGGAACATTGGGTTATGATTAATGGGATGAAATTTAGCCACCTGAAATATAAGATTCTGCACCTGGGAGAGAATACTGCTGGGTACAAATATAAACTAGGAGAGGAGTGGCTGGAGAGCAGCCCCACAGAAAGGGATCTGGGGGTGCCAATTGACTCAAAAGGAGTCAGCACTGTGTGCCCTGGTAGCCAAGAGGGCAAACCTCATCCTGGGATGCATCAAACACAGCCGAGAGGAATAATTATCCCATTGTGTTGAGCAGGTGCAACCTAATTTTGACTATATTGTGTAGTTCTAGGCCCCAAAACTTAAAAAGGATGTGAAGATCCTTGGATGAATCCAGAGAACACGAAAGATGGTGAAAGGGCAGGAAGGCATATCCTTTGAGTTGCTGATCTCTTCTCCTTGGGATCCAGTGATAGGACGCATGGGAATGGTTCAAAGTTGCACCAGGGAAGGTTTAGTCTGGACATTGGGAAGCAGTTCTTTACCAAGAAGGTGGTCAAACACTGAATAGGCTTTCTAGAGAGATGGTTGATGCGCCACCATTGACAAGAGACATTTATTTTTCAAGAGGCATTTATTTGGACAAAGCCCTTAACGCCACGATTTAACTTGGTCAGCCCTGAAGTGGTCAGACAGTTGGACAAGATGATCGTTTTAAGTCCCATCCAGCCGAACTATTCTATTCTATATATTCTATACTCTATATCCAATAGTCTATATTCTGTTCTAAACTTTCCTTCAACAGAATCAGGGATATATTTCCTGCTAAATTGTCTCCCTTGTCTCTTCTTTTAATTACCTTATATCTACTAATTTTTCAGAAGACAAAAGCTGTCGGAGAGACATTCCAGCTGAGGACAAACCAGCTTAATTCTTGGATGTAAGAGAAGCCATGTTTAGGACATCTTCCTCTTAAGCAACCTGCAGAACTCTAAAAAATGGCCCACCTGTTGGAGTAAAGCAGAATATTTTACGTGGTGGCCATAAACAATCATGACAATTATGAGGGAATTCATACGAGTTAATGAGGAGCACTCAAGAACTAATGGAACAGGACCTGCAGGTGTACAGAATGGAGTCACTCACCATCTCAGAGAAGGAAACTTATACTTCATGAAGGGCCTTCAGGGAAAGGAAAAGAACCAGGCTTCTGCATTTTTGAAATGAAAAGCACCAAAGAGAGCCCAAAGCATCCTTAAGTGTTAGTGGGAGAATCTCTTGGGCTGGGTCAGGCTCTTAGTGTGGGTCAGGTTTGAGGACTTGGCAGCAAAATGTGGTGCAGATTAAGTGCACATGATGGTGATATCCAGAATGGGAGGCAGAGAAAAAACAAGGGACTGGTAAAGCTAGTAAGGGGACAGAGCCAGTGGTGGTATCTGGGGGATATTCATAAGTTTTATGGCTGGAAAGGAAGATGATGAGAAGCAAAGGCTGTAACAGTGACTAGTATGATTTAAGGGCCTCCAGTAGGAGAGGGGCAAAACAGTCACTGGAGGCAAGTTTTCTTGGTCAGAGCACAGCAGTAGGGGTGACGATAGACAAATATCACTCAGGCTTGTTTCCCAGACCTTCCTGCATCTCTTATTTCACACAGCAAAGACTTAAGAATCTCCTTAAGACTCCTCTTTTTTGGCTTGACTTTGACTTGACTTTAATGAACTAGCTTCCATTCTGGTGCTGTTCAACATTGGTCTTTCCCTTGATATTGCTGTGAGGTCTGTAACTATCTCAGACTGCAGGCTCCATAGTAAATCATTATAGTGTTAAAGTATAAATCACAGAGAAATACAGCACCTGTACAGTAGCTAAATTACACCTATGGTGTTATATAAATAATAAACTACCCAGGATTAAAAATTACAAAAGGGTAAGATGCAGAACTTGAACAAGTTGTGCTGTAGCTCTGGTCAAATTAAGATGCAGTCAAGAATTTTAAACATTATGCTACACATTCAGTAGCAGACAGAAAACCTCTTCACTTGGGGAGAAGCTGTGATGTATTTCTAAGCCAAGAAATATCACAGACAGAGTTGTCACCAGTGAAAACCAGTTTGGACTCAAGTGAAAGAAAGGGTAAAAAAATGACAATAGGAAGCCATTATAGGACAGTGGGGGAGGATGAAAAAGCAGAACAGGAAATGTTTATGTAGATAAAAGAAGCCTGCAAAATAGCTACAACAGGAATCAGGAATTTCAATCATCCTGTCACTGAGGGGAATTGTAATTAGGAAATATCAAATAAGTGTGAAAATCTGAAGACTAACATAGCACTGAATTGTCTTTAGAAAGTTTGTGAACACACTCTACATGTAGAAGCAACAGCCTCAGAAAGCTCACATCCTGGCTTTTATCTCCAAATCCAAAATAGTGCAGATCTGAAAGAATCAGTTTATTGACCTTCTGGGTTATACTACTTACTCTATTTTCTCAGGCCTTCTGCAGATGGTTGGGGGCTGGTATATTCACAGAGGATGTAGCTCATTTAACTTCTGGGGATTGACTCTTGTCATGTTTGTGTGGAGTATGAACTACAAATTGTTGGGAAGACAACTTTGCAAGCTATGAGATGGTAAAGTGGTTATACATTTTTACTACCTGAGTTATTCTTAATTAAAGTTGGTATAAAAGGCAATTTCTGGAAATCTAGTAATTTCTGGAAATCACAGTATACACTAAAAAAAGTTTAGTTCAATTTGTATTTAAAAAAAGTAATGTGCAAAATCCATTCTTCTGCCAGCAGTACCATATTGACTTCTGTGAAGTTTAAATTCTCTGCAGCAAAAGTGCAGTTAAGATTGTGAGGCATTGGCAAAGCTTCTTTGTGCTGCAGTTGTAAGAAAGAGCAGTTAAGTGAAAATTACTCGATATTACTCAGTTGATGTTAAAGCATCTGGTAGCATTTATCTTCTGTCCATCCCAAGTTTTTTTGCTTGCCTTCTACTCAGGTTCTTTGTGTCTGCTGCACCACGGCAAGATTTCCTTTGCCCAGGGTTTCCACCTGGTACTTCCAGTTGACATTCAAATGCCCTTGATGCTTGCCTCATCCAAAACCAGTTTGTTCTGCCACGGGGCCAGCATAAAAAAGGTGCCAGTTCCCTCTGATACTGGACTTCAAAAGACTCAAGGAACATCATCTCATACTAACGGGACTGCGCTCAGAAAATAAGAGCTGAAAGAGTAACCACCAAATATTTATGAATAGTTATTCAAAGCATGTTCTTTTGAGAAGCTGAAGCTCTGAAATTTATTGCACTAGACTCAATTTTTGCAAAGATTCATCTAAATAAGCGTCTGGTATGTTCCGATTCATAGCACATATGTTTGCCATTGTATCATTCTGCACAACAATAATCACTTTATTATTTAGCTCTGACTTAATTCAGTATTGCTACTATAACACAGAATTTTCTTTGACATCTGCAAAGAAGGATAACATAATTTCACAGTATTTTATATTCTCTGGCCTTTATTTGTTCTGGTGAAAGATGATCTAGCTTGATATTTCTCAAGACATAACTGTTGTGTCTGGAGTCATCTTTGTTTGTGTAACAGGGATAGCACTTCTGAGACTTGCAGGGGATTAAAATGAGCATTTATTTTATAATGTGATTAAAATGTGATTCACTAAGGTTTTGATGAAACTGTGGGGAAAAGTGCACAGTTAATTCTACTTTTCTCTGGCTCCATGTGCGTTCTGGCCTCCAAAAGTTGCACAGAGAGTTTTTGAAGAGCAAACTAATAAAACTTTTTCATAGGAAATTTTTGCTAGCAGCCTGCATAAATGCCTGCTTTACTTTAATGAGCACTTTCTGTAGTATCACACAACTGTTTTCATAATCTCAAAATTCTTATTTAAAGAGCTGTGACAATCAAGCCAATTATGCTCCCACGGACCAATTTTTAGTTATCTTTGGTCAGCTTCCACTAAAAATATATTTGCGTCCCCTTGCTGTCAGCTGAAATATTTTTTGGAAATCAGTATTATTTATCTCACTAATTACCCTTTAACTTGCTTTTGCTTATTTTTTCAAATTTTCTTTTTTTCTCTCTACTAGATTATTTGTTTTTTTTAAGGCTTACTACTTATTGTTTCTGCTGACCTTTGGATTCCTGACCCTACGAGGCTCTGGGATATTTTTTCCTATTTAAAATACAAAAAGGGACATTTTAGTTTCCTTTTCTTTTTTTTTTTTTCCCAAATATTTTCTGCCAGCAATTCCCTTTCATATGACTGCTTGATTTAGTTTCCCCAACTCATAGAAATTCATGTTAAAATAGGGTAGGAGAGATTCTTTTGGCAGCCTGCCTGCTGAACTCTAGAAATGCCACTTCACATAGTCCATGCTTTGGATGGTTGAGTGAGCTCCAGAGAATATAGCTGGGAAGAAAAACCTGTGGACTGAAGCCTGTTAATCTGAGGAGAGGGGAAGGTATCCTGTAAAGTGCTTCATCACGATCATCACGTCTGTTTTATTCTGAGCATTTCATGCTGGGCAAGTAATTCATTCTCTTCACTGCTTCATTAGTTGGGTCACTGTGAGAACTCAGTCAGCAGGCACTAGTGGTGCCCGTGAATTTTGTGACACTGACACCCATTTATTAATAAGCACATTAAGATATGGCACACAGACAACCCTACAGTTATTAGATAGCAATGACTTTAGACCTGTGCTTACCTGAGCATCCTTTAGGACAGGAACCTGGTGGGGAAAGGATGGTTCTGCTGTCACTTCACAATCATCTTCCAAGCAAGACAATCCTAATTATGTAACTGGGAAGTCCTAAAAGCATTTTGGTACTTCATAAGCGAAATTAAACTGCCAGTTTACACTCAATCTTTGCATGGAAAACATTAAAATTCACAGCAGATTTCCAGACGTCTGCTTCCCAACTGTTTTTAAAATCTAGGTCATTATATATAGGTGGCATCAGATAAGTCTCCATGGAAGTCTCAGAATATTTTAGACAGCAAAATGGGTCAGCCTTCTTTAAAGCTTGTAACCATCTAACACAAGTTTTCGTATGTGTACAGTCCAAGAAAGGTTAAATATCTCCCTTGACCCCTCACTGAATATGGATTTTTAACATTCCATGTTCTCATAGCTCTATAAGGCAGCATTTTCTAGATAACTTCCTCTGCTATTTCAATCTGTGTGATGTTTTTTGACATCCAGTATAAAATCTATGGCAATGTAAGTCCTGTCTTGTTCCAGACCTTGGTCATTCATTTCCACATGCTGTGCAGTGATTCCTTGACTGCAGGCATTTTTCACAAGTTGAAAATTTGTTTCTTTGATTTTGCGATTATTATTGTCTTCATTATGTTGCCCCAGACTGGGACTGAAACAGTGATTCCAAAAGGTGCCGTGCTCCCTGTGTGCAATTTTACACATGCTTGCAAACAATTTTCAGACTAGAAGGCAACACACATTGCTTTAAGCAGTGCAGAGCAGAGGTGTGGGGTAGTGCAGTGCTGGAGAGGGCTACTAGATGGATGCTGCTGGGAAGTAGCAAGGGGACAGATGGGAAGAGATGGTCACCAAGGCTGACAGCACAGGGAACATTAGACCCATGTGGTTCCAGTGCAGAAGGATGATGAATGAGTAAGACTGCTGGGTGAGAAAAGCAGTCGATGGTCTGACTTGGGCTTTCCTGAGGTAGAAGCTACTTTACTTGTGAAGCAAAATGTTGGGGACCTGCCATCCCTGACAATAGATGTGTCAGCTTGGGAACTTTTATCCTGGTATCCTTGTCCTGGATCAGGTCCACTGCTTAGGGCATACTCCAGTTACAGACAGGTCATGATTCCACAGGAGTAGAGCCATGAGGGCCCCTAACAGCCCAAAGACAGAACTACAAGCCAAAAGCCTGACATATTTTCCCACTGCCAGCCTGAGTGCCTGAGAAACCAGCTGAAAGCCAGGCCAGCGTGCGAAGGTCCTCACTAGCCTGAGTGAAATGCACAACATTTGCCAGCTCTGCAGGCTATTGAAACTTATAAAAACATTCTCAGTGCTTCCAGAGGACTGCAGATCCTGCCTACAGGACCTGCTTTCCTTGCTCCAGGAACTCAGATAATATTACCACCTTCTGAATATTAATCCACTTGCATCTCAAAGTGTTTACTATTTTTTCCTGAACTTTTTACATCTGCTGCTAGTTTTGATGCATCTTCCCACAGCTGCCAAAGAATGAACTTGTGTCTTTTTTAATTTCTTTCCATTGCAGCCCATATAATCTCCTTGTGCCCACTGCAAATTCTGCCACCACTGAGCTCTTCTGGCATCATGCTGGCTTGTGTTTTTAGGACAGAGGGGAAGAGGGTTTTGTGTGGTCATTTAATGCATGAGAAAACTCATTAATAGATTTTCTGGGTAACTGAAATGTTGTTTTTATCTGCAGAATAGAAGGAGCCTAACACTGCAAGCTTCCTCCTGATGTCCTGGCAGTCTTCTGCAATTCCAATTTGGTGTGACTGTTTCTTTGGAAAGGAAGACTAGCTTGAACTCTATGCTTTTTTATTCTCTCTGCTGGGCCTAATCAATGAAGCAATTGTAATTTTTTGGTGATGTGAGTGTTGCCATGTTTTAAGCTGACAGGAAGCCCATCACTTGCACAATTGCTAAGCCACAAGGTGAGAATGAGAGGGAACTAGGACAGTGACTATGAATGCACAACTGAAGAAACTCACAGTCCACTTCTAAACAGTTGAAATAACCAGTTCCTTCACAGTGGGGCATTTGTAACCTGTTGCTGTGAAATTATGGTGATGTCAAGAGGAGATAATTACTTAAGCTGAGTTGTATGAAACAGCAAGGCATAGGCTGCTCAACCAGAGAGTTACAAAGATTTTGTGCAATTAACAGACACCTTCAAAAAATAAATAGATGAACAATATTGTGTGCAAATCGAACCATTTGGAAACAACGAAGTGAAAAGGTCTGTGTGCACTGTCAGTGGCTCTTTGTATCCCTGGGGAAGGGCGCTCTCCTTCTTGGCCATGGCAATGCAGTGTTGTTCCCGGAAGGTGGCTAGAAGCAATAGAGCCATCTACTGACTGACAAGGTTAACCACAGCATCTTTTGTGCTTCTCATTTAACTTGCCATTTCCATCCCAAAATTGTGGCCTGTGGAGAACTGGTTTTCAGCAGAAGCTAATTACTGAAGCACACAGTTAACAGCTGATTAGCAACTTGCTGAGACTCCCTATTACTCATCGCTTTGACATGTGGTTGGGTACCTGTGTGAATAAGCACTCCGAAGTATGTGCCATGTGTTTTCCCAAGCATGAGGTGGCATCACATCTCCAATGTTATTGGAGCAACCTGGCAAAATAAGGGGATGGGAACCTTTGACATGGAAATCTTTGACTTGGGAATTATTGAGGTTCTTTAATTGTGTTTAGGAGCTGTTTGTAGGCTGTGTGCTGGTGCAGGTGTTTGAAAATGGAGCCTGACATGCAACACCCTGTGTGCTATATGACCTGAGTGCTCACATGTCCTAGGACCATGGAGTCTTGCAGGAAGTCCATGTCTTGCCAAAGACTTATTAAAGCAAACAAACAAAGAACCTCTCGAGTTCATGCAACTTATAATGACAGATGTGAAAATTGAGTGAAAGTGCATGAAATACTGATTTTAAAGACCATTTGTGTTATGGTAACACCTAGATCATGGACAGATGTCAAGAAGCTCCCTCTTACTAACCTTCTGTTGGTTAATAATCATTTAAGGTTCAGCAGGAACAATGTCTGTGCCAGCAAACTGGGAAAATACCTGGCATACTTGCTGCACAAGTAGCTGGCTGAACAGTCCAAAAGGCACTCAGGCAAATGTAGTCAAACAGCAGACTGTCAATATAAGAAGTCAGGCATTGTTATGAAATGACTGTAGGGATCAAGACTGGCCAGAGCAACTGACTCTGCCCAAGAACCCTCATGACAGCTTGTAGAACCTGGTCTTCACAAACGGTGCATGAAGTCCCACGATCTCCCTTGGGTTTAGGAGGAGCTGTGTAACCTGCAGTGCTGCTGAGGAAGCTCTAAGTGCTCTGTTAGGCAGAAGACTGATTACATACATGCACAGGATTCCTTGCTAGAACTGGAGCATCCAGATTTACACAGCTAAGACTTCTCTTTGAAGTGTCACTATGAGGAAATTGTGTTCTTCTTCCTCTTGCAACCACTTCAGCGTGGCTTGAATTAAATTATAACTAGGTTTAATCCCTATTGCTTGCACAACCTATAGGCTGAATTCACCTTTTGCAATTTTTAATCAAAACAAAAGCCAAGGCATCAAGAACTGCAGGCAAAATACCCCTCCAAGGTTATTTCATTGTATCTTGTTATTGTAAATGAGACGTGACTATAGATTCTCAGAACACAGCGTAAAGCTCCACATATATGAGCAATGAGCTTTTAAGACCTTAAACTGAGACTCAAGACCTTTCTTATGATATTCAAGAATGTGTGATGTTTAGTGGACAGAGATAAATGTTGTTATAAAATCTTTTAGCTGCACGAACAACATTTCAGACTGAGAAGGTTATATTTTTCAGAGTACAGATGTCAGGATGACACCTAGAAGAAAAACAAGAATAGAAAAGCATTTGGAAACAAAATATTTGGAAGCAAAATCTAAACCAGCTTGTTTCCCCTCGAAAATACATGACAGTGTCATCACAACAGGCATGAGACAATGGCTCAGACATAACAAATTATAAATATACAAAATACATGGATTTCCAGGACAACGGATCTTGTTTCTGTAAATACCTATGCACTGAAATGGATGCATGAAGTTCCCTGGGACTGCTCATGAGAGAAGTTATTAGTTAGAGTCTGTAAGTCTCCAGTCATGTCCAGTGACATCTGCAAGCCTGTAAGACTGGAACTTCAAAAATGAAAAATTGTTCTGAAGAACGATGATTTCTTTTCTATGGACTGGATAAAAATGAGCAAGAATTTGATAATTTTTGTTATAAATATGGCATATAAAGACAAGAATGAGGGAAGATAGCTATTTTATAATCATTAGACTGGCAGTTTTTAAAGGTTTTCCTCTGCCCCTTCACAGAGGCACATTCTCAGCATTTCATGCTCTCCCACCAATTAATGCATTACATGTGTGGCTATTTTCACCTATGCAGCACTGACACACAGAGTGTGTGGCACAGGGGGAGAGAGAAATCCCAAGGGCATTGCTGCAAGCGATACTGCCAGGAGGTAATGGCTGCACCAGAGCTGTAAGCAGGGAGGAGCTGCCTTGCTAATTCCAAGCGTTTTCATCACTGAGCCCACCATCCCTTGTTCTCATCCAGACAATTCTGCCATAACCACTCTCCTAATTCTATTCCTTGTCCCACAGGTGCCACTGAGAGAAGACGTTGGGCCATGCCATGCACAGAGCATGGTGAAGAAGGCTTGGAGCTGGCAGTGCTGCACTGCTCTGTCCTTGCAATTCCCTTGTTCCAAGAGTTGGGGAGGCACTCAGCGACAGACAGTCCTGTAGTGGTTAGTGGAGGAGCAATCCCTTCTTTCATGAAAAGATGGGTATTCACCTACATATCTTAATTCTTTCCATGCATGTCTTTTCTTGCCCTCACCCCCTAAATTTTGTTGACACAGAAAACCAGGAATTTGGTCTTAATGTCTTGGATTTCTGGATAGCTAGCAAGCTGAGTGGATGTGCAGTAGTGCAGATCAAGCGATGTCTGTCCTGATAACTGGCCAGCACACATACAAAGATATCTGGAGCATGTCACACTTACTGTGCAGGTGCCAGTTATCTGAGCATGTGCTGGGAGATACCTGCATCCCTTTTTCTGCCTGTGCTGTCCTGAGCTGAAATTAGAGATGCTGACACAAACTTTACACAAGAAAAGATAAAACAATTTAAAAATATCTGACAGAGCCCCTGTAATGTAAATCAGGAACCTATCAGGTTTCAGAGGAACTTCTCCTTTGAGCATGAAAAATTCTGGCTACCATCAAGTCTCTTGTTTTATTTTGGTTTTTTTTTTTTTTTTCCTCAGGTTTCCAGCCCTGAATACACTCAAAGAAAAAAATAAGACTATAGGAAGGAGTGATCTTTTCAGTGACTGTAAATTTTACATTGCCATTGATTCAGATGAGTCCATTACTGTTTCCTGGAGGTGAAAGGGATGATATTCTTATTGGCAATGCTTCAACACAGCTTGTATGCTATGGAGAATGAAACAGGCACCTTTTCAGTCTGCATTTGGTCTATTCTTAGCTGGGAGACAAGTTACACTTTTCCTACCATGAACTATGCTCTTCCCTAATCAAATGCTTCCTGACACTGCCCTCAAAACTGGGGCTTGGGAGTATCTTTAGATAGCAAGTTCCACAGACTAATTATATGCTGTTGTAAAAAGAACTGTGAAACAAAGGGTCACACTTTGTTTCTTCTTATTTTAATTAAATATCTCTTTGTTCTCAAATTATGAGGGATCCTTTCGGGTTTATTGCTTGTGTGGTTATGGACCCAGACCTGTGGGGCAGCATGGACTGTGCCATGATGCACAAAGAA
The DNA here is from genome assembly GCA_024734555.1 of Trochalopteron elliotii. Classification (NCBI taxonomy): domain Eukaryota; kingdom Metazoa; phylum Chordata; class Aves; order Passeriformes; family Leiothrichidae; genus Trochalopteron; species Trochalopteron elliotii. The sequence goes on from JANPWX010000135.1 coordinate 4,898,174, forward strand.
GCCCCAGTTCCTGCAGAGTTTCCCCTCCCACATTTCATACACGTCCGTAAAGCACAACCAGTTCATTGCTTGGTCTTCAGCCAGGCATCGTGGAGAATAGTCCCTGCTCCAGAGCGCTTATAAACCTCAAGAGGAAGTCCAGCAAGTAGCAGAAAACACAGAAACATTTAGACTGAGAAACACTTTTTCAGGTCTCACTGTCATATTATCAAATACTACCCTAGCAGTGTCTTCGTGGGAGCTGACTGCAATTTCTTTCACATGGGCAGACTGATAGGTCTCTTAATGTTAATGGGGTGTCACATGAGTAAAGAATGCTACTGATGGGAGCAGAAGCTGGATTACAGCACTGATCTCATCAGTAGCCTCTTGTGGGCAGTAAGGTCAGAGGCTTTTTGAAAGTTAAAAATCAATTGTATCAGTAGACTTTCCTGTATTTACTGCTTTGCAAGAGATCTTTGTAGAAATCTGTCTCCATTTTTTCTTCATGGTGTCTTAGAATTACTTGAAATTTAAAAAGACAAGCAATTTGCTAAATAGAAATCGTATTTTTTACAAGGACAAATGCTATTCTAAAAAAACTCCTCATGATAATAGCCAGTTTTGATAGATTTTCCATGGCCGTTTTAGCAATGTTTTAAATTAAGTATTTGAAATGATTTTTCTTTAGCATTCTGCAGCGAAACAATTTGTTGACATTTTAACAATGTTTTTGATAATGATCATAATGTTTAAAATGTTACTGAGAATTAATGTTATTGAGAATATAGGTCTAATTTGAAACCTTGCTTAGGAATAGTTAATAGCACACAAAAAAAATTCAAACAAAACCCAAGTTAAAAGCCATTCTATACAACCTTTAGTCCATCTGAGATCAAATCGGAGATCTGATCTGACACCATGTAACACAGAGCTCTTTTATACTGCAGTTTTACAGGATCAAGAAGGGTCCATTCAGGTCCTGTTCCAGAAAGCTAGTGCTCACCTAAAACTTTTCTACCCCTGCAGCTATTTAACTGGCATATTTACTGTTAGATTTTCCTTGAAAACAATAAAATACCAGGACATCCTTTTACCTGTCTCTCTCTTTTGGAGTACCTGACATATAAGAAGGTGATTGCTACTCCTCTTCAGTGATGGAGATGCCACCAGGACATAAATGTTTGCAGATTGATCACATTTTCATTTAACCAATTCAAGAAGTTATGCCTCAGATACGTACCTTCAACTGGATCACCACAATGCTGGTAGCATTGCACACAGTAAAAAGTGTGTTCAGGAATTGCCAATAAAGCCATCTTCACACCCTTGTTAGAAACCAGAACTTGGTCTTGTAAGACTTTATTCCAGAAGTCACTGTTGAAACTCCACAGCCCAGCTGAATGCATTAGAAGCCCATTTCCATATTGCCAAATGTTCGCCAGCCACCCCTTGCAGATTTCTGGGGCCCTAAACTGTCTCCTTTGCATGATTTGCTAGTGAAAACAAGAAATTCTGTATTTCCCTCTCAGTCTGCTCCATTTGAATTCTCTGGTGGCTATAAAGAAGCAGGATTATTAGCTTTCTTATCAGTGAATACTGTTTGTACAGTCTCTCTCTCTCTCTCTCTCTCTCTCTCAATAGCCCCATAGTTCTTGCAGCCTTCAAGTAATATCTGACTGCTACCCCTTGTGACATTTGATGGAAATTGACCACTGTGTTTAAAGGTTAAAGGGAGGATCAACTGATACATATAGAAAACATAAGCATATAAGTCCTGACAAAAAGCCTGAGAAGCCCATTATTATATTTAAAACCATATGCATTTCAGCTTGTTTGCTTACAGAAATATCAGAAATATTGCTGATAAATTGCATACTTCTTGTCAAAAGATGCAGTCAAACCTGTTTGTCAGTGTTGTTAATATGGCAACAAAAAGGCTTACAGAGACATTTTTCCTGACAGAAATCCATTATGGAAGTTCTCATAGTACTGTTGGGAATTGCAATATTTCTAGTACTGAGGAGATGATACACACTTACCGAGTGAGAAAACCCATGTGAACGTGACCTTTCCCTTAGTTTTCTTAAGGAATAAACCACTCTGGCTGTATGTATACAACTGAAGGGAGTATAAACACCACAAACCCGCTCTTTGTTCCCCGTCAATCAAGTTTTCCAAATCATTAACTGAAATGTAAATTCTGTGATTTATAAGAAAAAATCTTGGCAAGGACTAAAATACTGATTTTCTCAAAGTCATTTGTTCTGGAGAAGGAATGTGGGAATCCTTGTGATTGTTTCATGGTAAGGCAAAATTTTTAAAAAGACTTGGAGAAAACTGATGTGTCTAGGCATAGAGATTCTCAAGTTCTTTCTGGTTGTCATCCCACATACAGGTCAGACATTTCACATGACCCCTACTATTAGTATAAATAACAGAAGAAGCTGAATTTGTTAGTTGCAACTCAGCTTGTAACTCAGCTTGCAACTGCTGTGATTTTACTTCATGTAACAGTGCCTAAGCTGTGCCCTGCTGGCTTCTGCAAAGGAATGAAAGAAAGAAATGATCCAAGTTTTTAGACTACCTTATCAGGAGATGAATAAATTAATAAAAATAATGGAGAAACAGAGATGGTATTTTACTGCCAATAACTTGAGATTTTGACCTATTCCAGCATGATAAATGGGTATCAGCACGGACTAGAATCACAGGATCAGAAAATATCCTAAATTGGAAGGGACCCTCAAGGATTATCGAGTCCAACTCCCACCCCTGCACAGGACATCCCAAGAGTCACACCATGTGCCTGAGAGCATTGTCCAAACGCTTCTTGAACTCGGTCAGGCTGGTGCTGTGACCACTGCCCTGGAGAGCCTGTTCCAGTGCCCAGCCACCCTCTGGTGGTTGCCCAGCCTAAACCTCCCCTGGCACAGCTTCGTGCTGTTCCTTCAGGCCTTGTCACTGGTCACCACAGGGAAGAGACCAGTGCCTGCCCCTCTGCTTCCCCTTGTGTGTGTGCACTGCTGGCTGCAGTGGAGGCTCCCCTCAGTCTCCTCCAGGCTGAACAAGCCAAGAGACCTCAGCCATTCTCTGTATGAATTCCCTCTCCAGACAGTCACCATCTTCATGGCCTCCTTTGGATACTCTCTAATAATTTAATCATACATATATCTTCTGTGCTTTAGTTAAGAGCCTGGGGATGCAGGATCTCATAGGCTATGAATCTTCCTGTGCATAGGCTAGTGGCTGTATAAGGCCTAACTCTCAAATCAGGTACCGGTTTTACACATTTCAAGAGTCAAAAGATGATCCCTCAGTCTTTTATAACATTTTAATGCATGAATTCCTTTACCAAAAGGAAAAGTTTTGGCATTCTTAAAGATTTGGCATAATTTTTCCTCTGAACTACAGAGATGTCACAGACAATACAAATGTGCAAAAAGATTGCTGTGGATGCGTCAAGGTATGTCAAGCCAGACAAGTATTAAGAATAACAACGTAATTTCTTGCATGTTAAAATACCAAATGGACTCTTGGTGTGATATGATACCTCACAATAAGACATTTCATAATAATAATAATAATAATAATTCATAAGACATTTATGCCCCATGGCAGGGGTTTGGAATGATCTTTAGGGTTCCTTCCAACCCAAATCATCCTATAGTTCTATGAGTCTGATTTTCTGGAGCATAAATTAATGCTGCACCATTTTTACAAGGTTTTAAGTTTTAGTCCTAAAATGAGATTGTTGCAAGTGTCATGCTGCCCCCCGAGGGCCTGTGCACAGTGCAGGGATCTGCTCACAGAGCTGGCACATCATGCAGCTTCTAAAATGCCATCACAGAAGACATCTTACTGTTCTCAGGTTCTAACTCAGGAGATTTCTCAGTCATCCCAAGACTGAAATTTTGTATAGTAGCTAAAATGTGCGCTGTAGAAATACTGTGTGTATTTACAGACCACAAAATTGTCAAGCAATAAAATTGCAACCACCCTGAATGAAAAATTCTATGGATTATTTGCCTTGATTTTTGTGTATTATACCTTCCAAGTACTCATGATTAGCTAGCTGATCCATTTTGGTGCATTGCCTTATGTACAAATATTTACCAAGTGTCTGGAAATTCTAGTTTATTCTTGGAAATTCCCAGGAATTCCAAGTAATATGCTCTGGTAGTGACAGCATGTTCAGAATTTCAAGAGCAAACAATTGTTCTTAAATAACAAGGGAGGGAACTGGGAAGCTGGTATGAGCATGTCAAGTGTTGTAGCTGAAGGTGCTGTCAAATACCAGTTGTCTACATTTGCAATTTGATAAGCCATCTCAAAGACAACAGGTGCTGATGGAACACACCTGAGGTCTCATGCTCCATCTCAAACATGAGGCTTGCAAAGGTGTGGTTGTAGAGAAAGGTAATTAGAAGTCAATCAACATAAAAATAAGGACTGTTTCCTCTGCTTTTGCAAATTCTAACATTAGTTGTCTGCATCCGTGTTTTATTTAAACAGGAGAATTAGGTCCTAGGGGCTAAGGATATTCCTTCAGGCTTTTCTTTTTATCTTTCCCTTCAGAAGCTGGAGTTCCTTATGGTCCTCTCTTCATCAGCAAACTTCTTCATGCCTCACTCCAGCTTAATTAAAGGTCTGATTCTTTGGCATTAAAGGGACACTATCTACTGGAAAAATCAAACCTGTCTGAAACTCTTGAGCCTTCTGTAGCTACATACAGTGTTTGATGACAGAAGGGAATAGAAGGAAACATTGTTTGTTTGTCCAAGAGAAAATTTATAAGCATTTTATAAGCATTTTTTAATTTTTGTCAAGTTAATGAGGCCAACTTTTATTGTAGAGATTTAGCAGAAGTATCATGAACCGAACTGTTCCCTTATTCATTGTCATTTTATCCATCCACCTTGATGGTTATCCTTTAAAGTATTTTCTTCCCAGCAACAGAAAAACCACAGTGATGATTAAAAGTTTGAAGTGCTAACGTGGAAATTCAGAAACTTATTTTATGGTTTTAGACAAAATTCTTGAGCAACATAAGGGGTCCATATTGACACAGGTGTTATTTAGTACCTCCATTAATGATATAAACAAAAGCACTGAGTGCACTCTCAGCAAATGTGCAGATGACACCAAGCTGGATGATGCCAGGATGCCATACAGACGGACCTGGACAAGTTTAAGAAGTGAGTCCATGGGAATCTAGTGAGATTTAATAAGACAAAGTGCAAAGTGCCACACCTGGGTTGGGGCAGCCCTTGGTATCCACACAGGCCAGGGGATGAACAGATCAAGAACAGCCTTGGGGAGAAGTGATGCTAGTTTGGACACACGAGGAACAAGACAGACGCAGCAGATCAAGGGAAAGCTTCTCTTCTTTAATTATTTGACTCTAATACTTATATACATTTGTACAGAGGTCCAGAGATTGGTTATACAGGTTGCCACCTCTTCGACCTGGATGGCGAACATCACCATCAATCACATTTCTCCTCCCAGAGGAGAAAAATGTAAACACAAGATAATTTCTAAAAATATACATTGTTTTCTTGAAACTGCGTGAGAACAGCACTGCAAGATTTCAAACACTTGCATTTTCAAGAGAAACTGAGGGCAACAGAGAACGACATGGGGGTGCTGGTGGATGAGAGGCTGGACATGAGCCAGAACTTGTTGCCCAGAAAGCCAAATGTGTCCTGGGCCGCATCCAAAGCAGCATGGGCAGCAGGGTGAGGGAAGGAGTTTTGCCCCTCTGCTCTGCTCTGGTGAGACCCCACCTGCAGTGCTGCATCCAGCTCTGGGCTCCCAGCACAGGAAGGACATGGAACTGTTGGAGCCAGTCCAGAGGAGGCCGCCGAGACAGTTGGAGGGATGGAGCAGCTCCTCTAGAAAAAAGGCTGATATGAGGTTTGTTCAGCATGGAGAAGGTTCTGGGGTCACCTAATTGCAGCTTTCCAGTGCCTGAAGGGAATCTACAAGAAAAATGGAGAGGGACTATTTACAAGGGCATGTAGTGACAGGACAAGAGGGAATGGATTCATACTAGAAGAGAGTGGGTTTAGATTAAATACACGAGGAAGAAAATCTTTACTGTGAAGGTGTTGAGCAGTGGCACAGGTTGCCCAGAAAAGCTGTGGATGCCACATCCTGGGTACTGCTCAAGGCCGGGATGGATGGGGCTCTGAGCAACCTGGTCCTACTGCCAGATGGCCCTGCCCTTGGCAAGGGGGTTGGAACCAGACGATCTTTAAGATCCCTTCCAAGCCAAACTATTCTGTGATTTTGGGATTCTTTGTGATTTAGTGGCCTCCAATCTGGTTATAAAATAACATTTCCTCACCTCACAACGATATTTGGGATAACTACACTGCGGCATTCCCACGCAACGGTGATAAAGACAAGACAACCACAAGCAGCAAAGCTTTAATTCCCATGTCGAGAAGCATTTCAGGTTTTCAGTCGCTGAGACCTTCTTGTGAATGCGCACAGAGACCCGAGCAGCCGGCGAACACCCACACCGGGCACTGCGGCCGGGAGGGCTGGGCACAGCCCCCGCCCGCCATTGCGGCCCGCCCGGCCCGCGGGCGCCCCGCGGTGCCGCTCGGCGGGAGCGGCGCGGGGCGGGGGCAGCGGCTGCGCCGCTTCCGGCCTCCATTTTACGCGGCGGAGCGGCCGGAGGCCGAGGCGGTGCTGTGGGTGGAGGGGTTCGGCCCGGTTTGGGCGGGCGCGTTCCGGGTGCCGTGCTGTTCCTTCTCCTGTCGCTCCCGCGGGCGTGGGGGACGAGGGTGTGACCCCTTGTGACTGCGGCTCCCGGAGCGCCAGCGCGGGGATGGGCTCCCCCAGCTCCCCCGGGAAGTTCTGCCCGGGTCGCTGAAGCCGCCCGGAGCACCCCCAAGGTTCGAGCGGCGTCGTGTCCCCCGGGAGGAGGAGAGCGGGGCAGGGCCGGACGGCCCCGCGGGCAGCATGGACCAGAGCGTGGTGGAGCACCCGGTGACCCTCATCATCAAGGCCCCCAACCAGAAATACACCGACCAGACCATCAGCTGCTTTCTGGAGTGGACTGTGGGCAAGCTGAAGTCCCACCTCTCCAATGTGTACCCCAGTAAACCGGTGAGTTGTTGGCCAGCCCTTTTCCCTCGCCTTGTCGGTAAGGATGGGCACTGCGGCGACTTGGGGACAGGCGGTCAAGATTTCCTTTAAACCTTGTTAAATAAACAAACAAGAGCCCTGCTGTCGAAGAGTGACCTGCGTGAAGGCGATGGCCGTCCCTCTGCTTTCAGGGAAGTTGGCAGTGTAACAAACATGAAGCTGCTCTTTTATATCGTGTGACAAGATCGCAGGGTAGCATCCTGAAAGGCAGTATCGCTAAAGATGCTTACTAATGCTTCACTTATCTTTTTTTGGTAACTGAGATTTAGGTATCTCAGGTAACTGAATTTGAGACTAATTTTTGTAAATCTAAGAGCATTGGCTAAGGGTTCTGTCTGTTATAAAGTATAAGTAATATTCTTAAGGTTAACACGATCTGGAGAATTCACTGAGGTGTGGAGCAGGTAGATGTTTATTCATAATATTATTTGAAACGATGTAGTTGAACAACCTCCAAAATCATTTCCTCTTTGAAAAGCTATTTTTCTTGAGATTGTGCTGAAAATTCTTCTGTCCAGTGTTACACAAACTTGTATGACAGCTGTGACTGTATTTTGAAACTTAATTCCTATAGCTTTTTTTGTTTCTGAGGGTAATAGGTTTATTTCTGAATTCCTCTTAAGTTCTAAATGTGGCAATAAAAAACGGCTATGAAAAAAGCATGGGCAATAGGTGGTAATACTGTATATGTGTAGAATGGCATATACATGCAGAACAGTGTATTTAAAAATTTGTTCCAGAGAGCTATGAGAACTGCAGCAGCATGTGGGGCCTACCACCAGGCTTTAGAAGACATCAGAAGGAAGTGGCATTTATCTTTTAAATTATTTTTCACCTAGTTCAATAGAAGAATTACTGTCGTTGATTTTTTTTGACAGAGGAAAGTAAAATAGTAGCTTTGTCTCAAAAAGGGCTTCTGCCTTTTGGAGAGAGAAGAAAAGCAGCCTGTAACTTGGACTGTGTCACTGGTACGTTGACATCTGTTAAACAGTTGTGAGAGTTTGTGAATATAGTTATTGCTGCTCGTAATTCTCTGCTGGAAGAGCCTGTCTGCTGTGAAAAACAAAAATATCGCTCCAGCTGATTGCTGCTTCCTCCTCCTCACTAGAATTTCCTCCAGTGACGTGATTGTGTTTAAACACTAGTTTTCTTACTCATCCTATGAATGATCCTGCTAAATTGAGCTCCTGAAAGGAGGGAACCTTAATGAACAAGAGGTTTTCATGTTGCACTGTAGGCTTTAAACAGTAGTATAGTGTTAAATTTCAGTTTCCTGAAACATCTTCCTTCTGTTAAAAATAGATTGCTCAACATGCCTCTCAGTATTAAATGACTAGTTCAGCATACCCAAATTCATTCTGGGTTAAAGAATGGGGAGTTTCTTTAAAGAGAATTATCTTAGTAATTCCAATTTAATTGGGATGTACTGTACTTGCAGTTAAACTAGTAACTGAACACAGGATTTTTATTTCACAGGACCTTTCAAATTAAAGTAATAACATGGGAGAGGAGAAAGGTGTTTAATAGGATGGCTCCTCTGTACAGTAAAATCAAAAAGTGTATTTTTGGCTTGATATATTTTTGATGTTGAGTGCAACTGCCTTTTTCAAATGTGTGTAAGTCCTTTTGCTTTTAGGAGCTGCCCTCCCCTCCCTATTTTTTTTTCCTTTTAAACCAGATCAGTGTTAAAAGTTTGATTTCTCTGTTCCCTCAATATCATAGGTCCTGGAAATAATTTCTATTACAATGCCATTTCAAGATGGTGGGAATACACTGGAACACAGATACTGTACCGGCCTTGCAGTGTTCTTAAAGTTAAGGATGTAAAATAGGAATCAGTTGCTGTCACTGCTGTACATAGCATTTCAAGTTTTCTGTGTGACTTGAACCTCATTCTTGTATGTGCATTTCTCTGTTCCCTCAGCATGATAGGTCCTGGTAAATCAGTCGGTAAACTGATGATAACTGTAAGTGTCCTAATTAAATTTACAATTTATTAAGAGTATATTTTCAGAAAGTGAGGTGGTTAGAATAGGCAAATGAGAAATTAGGTCTCGAGGCAGTGTTGTTTAGGATTTTTCCAGATTAATTTGTGTAAATTACTTGCCTGAATACATACAAATTTCAAATACAGGCAGATTTAAATTGGTTTATTTGTTATTAAAGTTGATATACTTTGCAAAGCAGGTACTTGAATAAGCTAAATAGGTTCAGAAGGGTGTTAAATTAATTTGTGAGTCTTTGTTAAGATTTGCATTGTCAATACTCCCTGATTGAACCAGTTTTCACAGATAGAGTACTGCAGTTACAATGCCCCTAAATGAAATACTTTCGTAGAATAACCCAAGGCTGTTGCAAAATCAGCCTCTGTGTCTCAGTCTGGCAGTGCATTAACTGCTGCATTGATTGCACCCATAAACAGTAGTTTAAAACTGCAGTTTCTCATTTCCTGCAGTACCTGTCATGTAGCATTTGCCTACAGTTCTAACTAGTTGTGATTGTCTGGATTTTTATTTCCTATGGAAGAATGGGATGGAGGCTTAGTGAACTAAAATAATACCTGGCTGGTAGTTGCAGCTGTATAGCTCAGAGATTGCCTGTGTTCCTACAAGACATTGCTACATTGTCTTAGGTTTGGAGTTTGGTCATGTGCTGGGCACAGCTAGTTTGGACTAAGTATTGCAAAAGTCGTACATGAAAAATGAAGGGAAAAATTCCAGACCAGTAGCTCTGGAGTTCTTAGTTTTGAATACATACCTTTTGGATTTTGATCTGCAGACTGTCTCCCATCTCCCAACTCTAGGTTCTAGAATAATTTTTTCTGATGCCATGTGCTTTCTTCTGAAAATGGGGCTACTCTAATTATGTGGTTTGAGGTGTTTTTCCATCACGGTTCAGTGTTTCAGCTAGCAGTGAGCATGGTGTTCCTTGAAGCAGGAGGTGTGGTAGTGAAATTTCCTCTGGCAGAGGATGAGTTGAATGCCTTTTCCATTTACTTTGGCATATTTGTGAACTACTGTGTTTCCACATTTATTGCCTCTTCTTCCATCTGCATGAAAAAAAAAAGCCCATTTCAGAATTGCAGGCTTTCAGCCTGAGAATTGCAAGTGATAATCCTTTAGTTCTCAGGGAGGTGTTTAATTTATGATGGGAGGACTATGGGATTTAAGGCCTCATCTTCCCCATTTAAGTCCCTGGCTTAATGTGATTAGCAGTACTCGACATATGTTTAACCTTTTCTTTTGTAGTTTTGTAGGGAGTTGAAATGCATTACTGAAGGCCATGTAGTCAGCTTTGAGGGGCCATTTTAACCTTGCCAGTTTCACCTCTGTAAAATATTCCTATTTAAAAGTTACTTGTATCTTGTTTGAGAAGATACTTTAATTAGAGGGGTGGGAGAGGGACTGGTTCATGAGGTACTGAAGAGAACAATTGAAAGTGACCATGTAGAAAGCTCTGTTAGGAGTGAGGCAGGCAAAACAACACTCTAGTGCTATGGTGGATGATGATTTAAAGATTTGGAGTTAGAGGGTTTTTTGCTGTTGGGCTTTCCTTATTTTAAGTGCTTATCTGTTCTTCATAATCTCCAGATAATCTGTCTCAGGACCCAGAAACAAGGATTCTTAAGATTTTTGTTCTAACTGCACTGGTCAATCTGGAACAACAAGTTTCCAATTTACAGGAAATTAAAGTTTTCTTTAATCTTGATGCTTAAATTCTGATTTTTTCTGGCCTTTTCCAAATACAAAATGCGAGCTTGCATTCTGCTGGCAGCCTGTTCCTGCTTGAAGGGAGCAACAAAATGGTATAGTTCAAAAGAAGTTACTGACATGAGTCAGGCATTTTTTGTTGTTGTTTTAAATGTAAATAGAAATAGTACAGTATTTTTGTTGAATGTATTGCAGTATTTTTATCAATTTGAGCTGCAAATAAGTAGTTCCCCATGTTATGAGACATAAAAATACTGTCCGATGCCACTAGTTAAAAATACAGAAAAGTGCAGAAGAATAGAGAAAATTACTCTTAAATAAAAGTGATAAACACCTCTACACAGTATGTGGCAGGTTTGTTTTTTTTTTTCAAAAACATGTATGGCTTTGGGAAAAAAGTTTAAGCTTCAGCTTTACTGAGTACTTACTAGCATTATTTACTTTGAGTATCTCTGTTTTGTTCTAATGATATGACCATTTTTCCAGGTTAAAAAAAATAAATCAAAAAGCCGAACAGTTTTGTAACATTTCTGTGTTCTGCTAAATTATTTGGGATCTGTAGAAGGCTATTGCAAGAAAAAAAAAGTCAAAACTTCTGTGAAAGCATTTCCTAATCACGGAGATCTGGGACTCAGTTATTTTTCTTAGCATTAGTGTGAACATGACTGCAGAGTGGGCAGCAGAAGGCTGGGATAGGAAGAGGAGAGGTGTAAGACTTGGTGTTTGCATGATGGGGAAATTCTTCACATAGTTCATGCTGATAATGCGTGTCTGTTCGCCTGATGTTAGACTAGATTTCTTCATTTAGCATTTGTTTGTTTTTCTTTCTTTTGTTTGACCCACTAAGCTCCTTGTTTTAGCATACTGGACATCTTACTGTAGATAGGTACTTCAAATAGTTTCCTTTAAAATAATTCTGTTGTTATTTCTATTGTGTGGAATAGTCCAAAGTTACTATCATATGAACAGTATATCACTTGTTAAAAAAAGAAATAAAATCTTTGTTTACAATACTAGATTATTTAAACCTGTGAAACTGTAAAAATAGGAAAAGGAGCTTACCCAGGTTGAAAGGCTACCTTAAAAAAATATGCTTTTGTTGCTTCTTGCTTTTTAATGCTTTCCTTTTTGTTTTTTCTAATGATGTTGTTCTTGGTTTCGTGGGGGTTTTTTTGTTTTGGTTTGGGTTTTTTTGTTTGTTTGTTTGTTTTTCCCTGCAGGGGGTTTGAGGGTGGGAGCAAGGACTAATAACAGAAAGTCCTTGTTGAAAAAGACTGAAATTTGTGCTATTTTGTGTACCTTAATTGGCATTCCGTTGTTCTGCTAGCTTTCTTTGTCCCAGCCACTTCTCCACCTATATTTTCAGAAGATGCCTGGGACCAGGAGCAGGGTAAAGAACAAATCACTAAAAGACAGGAATTTTTGAATGTACTTGAAAGTTTTCTTGACAAGCATTTACCCTTAAGTGTATTTAATTGTTGTGGCGCTCTTGCTGAGTGCTTAATAGCATGATTCTTTCTCAGAAGTAATTTGTGAGTTGGACTTGTGAAGCCTCTGAAGTGTTTTTAAGTCTGTCTGTTCGTGATTGGATTTAACATTTGCAGATGACAAAATTCCTTTTTATCTCCAGCTATATACCTGAACAGCAGGAAAAAAGCTAAATTCCTTTCTTTGTCCTCATCTCCTAGTCTACAAAGGATCAGAGACTGGTGTATTCTGGCAGACTGCTTCCTGATCATCTCCAGCTCAAAGATGTTCTCAGAAAAGTAAGCTTTATATCAACATCACACAGTATTTGATCAAAGCCCCTTTTTGGGAAATGGGAATTTAGATTTTTATTGTTTAACTTCAAATTTTCATTGTTGTATTGAGAGATGTAGCCGTATAATGTTGATTTGTATTTGGAAAATGTATTTTCAAGTATGCCTTTTGTGTAGGATTATGATACTTGTGGATTGAGACATGTTTCCAACTGCTGGGAGGGCAAGTAGGCTATGCTAAGTCCCAAGCAAGTGCTCTGTGGTGCATCATAGAATCGTGGAATGATTTGTGTTGGAAGGGACCTTACAGATTTTCTAGTTTCAACCCTCCTGCTTTGGGCAGGGGCACCTTCCATTGGACCAGGTTGTTTAGAGCTCCAACCTGGCCCTGACTTCTTTGGACAGTTACCACAGTCACACAAATGGGATAATACAACATATTTGTGTTGATTTGGGACATCATTTAAATTCTCACAGGGGCTTAAATCCAGCATTTATGTCAAACATGGCACTTGTGTAAGCAGATAAAGAGTAATATATTAATTATGCAGGACTAGAATGCCCAATTCCTGAATAATTTCCTGGGAAGGCTGTTGTCTCAGTTTTGATTTGTCACCTGTTAACCATTCCTGATGATGTTTGAAGCTTTGGTCATTCTTCTTTTCATTTCATACTTTCTTTAAATTCTGTTGGTTCCTGTTGGAACAAATAACTCTATTAGTCTAATTTTGGATTCTTCAGTCAACATTTAGATCCCAATTCTGAACATGTGTGACATTTCATGCAGGAAATCTTGGAATACATGCACTTGGTTTTCAAACTGGCTCAAAATAGCTTGGATTGATGATACCAAGTAATAAGGAGTTCATTAAGTTAGAAAAGTTCTTAAAAATATGTAGAACAATATATTTAGGCTACATTAAAAGAGCTTTTGTTTCAATTTTGATGGTGACAGGAAACATGATGCATTATTTTGAATTGTCTAAATTCTTAGTAAACAGCTCAGGATGAATCAATGGCTATTCTTGGGGAAATACCTTAGGTCCTTGCACTGTTTTTAATCCTGTGAAATAGATGAACTCTATAATCCAGTACCTGGCTGTTGGTAAGCATACTTTTTTGTAATGTGTTGAGGTAAAAGTCAGTCTACAGGCTGCAAGAGGGGTTGGGTCACTTCTTAAAACTTCCTGTGGAGGAAGAAGTCTCCAAACATGGATGGTGCTTTAGTGAAAGGGGACAACTGAACTTCAGTATTAAGATGGAGAAACAGATGCAAAGGAGTCTTGAGTATTGCTTCAGCAGACTAACAGTGCTGTTCCTTTATAATCTTTATTCTGAAATAGATTTTATTAAATGGGATTAAACTTCTTACCAAAGAAAATATTTGCAGATTACTATGTACAGGTTTACTAGAAAACTGAAGCTGGACTGTTGCAAACCAGTGTATGCCCTGTAGTGTAGGGCATGTTCAAGGAAATGCTTATGGAACTTATCTCAAAGTTTGGTTTTGCTTGCTAAGGACAAAATGAAATCTGAATTCCTTTAATTCACTTGCCTACTTGCACCACTCTGGTTTTAGAAAACAACGTTTCAAGCTTTGTTTATGTACTAGAGGAAAAACTTTGTAACTAATGCTTTCACCACAGAAGGGCCGTGCTTGACTTTAAAGCATTGGCATAATGCTTTAATGTCGGAATGGCAGTTATAGGCCTTGGGTGGGGTTAAAGCAATTTAGTGAATTAAAAAACACACCAGTCTTAAACACAAAGTTAGAAATTGTGTTGGAAGAAGAGGAGTTTTTGTGCTAAAGCTTCTGAGAGCTTTTGGAAAAAAAGTATGATTAAACTTAAATTTAGTCTCATTCTCTGCCAAAATCTTCCTACTGGATTACCTATAAATTCCTAATATTATCTGAGGACTTACTAAATCATTCAGTCTAACTTTATGAAATTTGCTCCTTGGTACTAACCAGTGTCATTTCACTGATACAAAATGCCTCGAGGCTGGAAGTTGTGGCCCTCTTCTAGCACTGTAGTGTCCAACACATTACTTATGAATACAAATATGTTACAATGGACTGTCACATTTAATAAAGCTGTATGCTGTAGGCTTGTCAGTATGTCTAGGTATGTCTAGCTTCCCTTGGCTTTCCCAGGGGCATACATTCTTACCTAGGAAGAAGGTGATTAGTTAGGTTAAAGGCTTTTGACACGGTCCAAGTGCTGATCACCTGTGTTCAGTGCTTTCTGATCCTTGCTATCACTGACTGGTAAGAAATTATGCTTAATGTAGCAGTGAGGCTGTGCTTGGGGTTAGGGCCAGTGCCTGGGGAGGAGTTTGAATGACTGAGTGTGCATTGGCTATGCTAGCAGTAATGCACAGTGGGGTATAAAAGCAATTATCTAGTTTTCTCTATTCCTAAAGATCAGAACCATAAAAATGGGTAAATGGCTGTTACAGCAAGTTTATATATAGTTTATAAAACCCCCTCCAAATGCAGATTTTCTGAATGTCATCTCATTGAAAATGGCAGCTTGTCTGCACCATGCTGATTTCAGAAGAGGATAGAGGGGTGTTTTTGTTGCTCCACTTGTTTAAAATTTAGTTCCTGAGGAAGCTGCAGTGTGCAATTTAAATACACAGCCATAGCTGTTGTGTTGCTATGGCCATGTAAGGGGGTGTTTTAATTTGGTACAGTGAAATAGCTTCAGATTGAAGTTCTCCCAGACTGGGAGTGAGCGTGTTCCTGCAGAATTGGCGTGGCCTTGCTACACGGCTTCAAGTGGTGGCATGCATTTGCTTCCTCACTTTCAAATATTTAGGAATACTCAAGCCTCACCTAGCACTTTGAATAGCATTTCCTGAGCATGGAATATCTGTAGAGGCCCTTCAGCTGCATGTCTGCAGGTCAGACTTAAGCCAAGCCTAAACAGGAGCAAGGTGAATGCAGTGGCTGGCACATTGTGCCATTCTTATCTTGGTCTGCTTGTGGAATTCCAGCACCTACATTTTTCATGTAGGCTGATCTCTCTGTTCAGTAACACTCTTCATAGATCTCAGTGAAAGTGTAAGCACTCTTAACTTTAGGTAAACTGAGCGCTGTAAAAGGTGTGAGATTTTTCCAAAATAAAAGTTAAAGCTTGTGATACACTTCCTCATGCTTCTCCTGGAGTTCTTCCATTGGTTCTGCTATAGTGCAGTTTTAGGGAAAACTGGGATAAAATCAGTGTTCCATATGTTATTGTGTACGGCTTCTAAGAATGCATCAGTTGTGAAGCAAGGGGATTCTCTTGTGCTAGACTCAAGTGTTGCTTTATGGTCTGTTTTGCATAATGTTTCTTTAGTGTTTACAACTTTGAATTTTTAAAGACTGTTGTTTTACTTGTAAGTTTCTCCAGTATTGTTGCTTTAGCTCTTCAATTTCTTTACATTTTAGCAAGATGAATATCATATGGTTCACCTGGTATGTACATCTCGGACACCCCCAAGTTCTCCAAAACCCAGCACCAGTAGAGAAGGTCACGGACCATCAACCTCCAGCAGTAGCTCAGTGAGTATTTTTGTACACAGGACATGAATTACTTCTGTGCTAAGGAAACTTACCATTAATTTCTCTTTAACTTTTTATATTTGTCTGTAAAATGGTGTGTTGAAAGTAGAGCATGCCATATGAATTTGTATAGTTACACTTGATTATTTAAGGATGTTATTTTATTTAAACAAAGATGACCTTTTTCAAATAGTAATAGTTATGTTTATTAGATGATAAAGCACTACTTTTTCTAAGCTATTCTTTCTTTTTAAGACTGCATAGAGAAGTACACTTTCCTGTCTCTTCATATCCCTGTATCTTTGGCAGAAATTGCACAGTGTATTCAGAAGTTTAGAAGAATTAAGTTGAGATTTGTTTGGTGAAAATTTAAGAGAGACCAGTCAAAATATTGCTGTCGTCATGAGATACAGGTGGAACTTGGCCAGGTTTTTTTGTTTGACAGGAATTGGCCAGTGTTTATGTATGAACTTCAAGTTAGTCATAGAGTCTGTAAAGCAGTCAAAAGTAGGAAGTGTTCTTAACACTTTTATTAGTTAAATTGTTTATATAACACATTTGTTTATGGTGTTTTGAGCCTTCTCCTCTTCACACCCTCCAAAAATGATGATGGTCTTTGGTTGTATTGTGTTTCAAAAGCAGTTATGATTTCTGTTGAGAACTTGGTAGTTCTTGGATTTTTCCAGGATTGACAGTATCACTTAAGCAAAGCTTGAAGGTTAGTCAGAAAGGGATATGTACAATACCACTGTAGGTACTTTTCATCTGAGGTGTGTGGATTTTCAGCATATGGGAAGTGCCCTTTGAAGCTCTGTCTTCATCCTGCTGTTGATAGAGCGTGTGACAGTCAGAAACATGAGCAGTATAAGCAGTGGTAGAGAGAGGACTATGGCTACATCATCTTTTCAAAGGCTGTATTTATGTCTCTGTTTACAGGCAGGACACAGGAGGCCTCCTTGGCAAGTGTTTTATTGCTGTGTACATCAGTTGCAAAGGTTGTATTTGAATGACTGTATTAATGACTGCTTAAAGCAGGCAGTATGCAAAGTGCTAAGTTCATAATACTTTGGAAGTAACAGCCTAAACCCAAAGTTTGAATGGCCTTTGTCCTTCTATTTGATTTTTATTTTTACTCCTCCCCACCCCCACTGTCTAGTGGTAAATTTTTGTTGTTTTCTTTGTAGGGTGAATGTGATACAGATGTCTTAATTAATTGCACCTTTCACTTCCTGAGTTGTCAAAGTTAGAGGATTTTCTACTGAGTAAACACTACAGTAATTCTTTGCAGCAGGATTTGGGGATTTATTAAAACTGAAATAATGCATCTCAATGCCCCCATTGTAATCTTGTTATGGTGACAGACAGGTATCAGAGGTCTGACACCATTTTCAGGTGTGTTCCTTGGAGCCTGAGTAGTTCCTTGCTGTTTCCCTATTCCCATTGGTAGCACCCTTCCAGTGGTGAGCGCAGCAATTTGGATTGGGCAGCTGGCACAGTGGAGAGGGTGAAGAGGATAAAGAGTAGAAGGGGTAACTAAAGATAAGGATAGAGGAATGTTATTTTAAGCCACTGTCTCTGAAGATGATAGTCGTATCCTGAAGTTGTAGTTACTTCTGTTAACAATAGCCACTAGAATTTTTGTTCCTGCTAAATATTCAATCAAGTTTTACTTTGCTTCAGCTTTTTGAAGCTATGATTCCCAGTGACTTGTGGTTTTCTCTGGAAACTATCAAGTCTTCAGTCTTTCTGAAAAATTCAGTTTTTTTCCCCCCCTTGCACCCAAGTGCAATTTTGAATTTCTGTTTTTACTAAGGCTTGCCAGAACCACCAAAACCACAGAAGACTTACCCAGTGTTTACATTCTTAATAAAACTTGTGACAAAACATTAAAGGAAGTAGTTTTTTAAGACACGTAGTACATCTTGTAACTGTGGCAAAAGATCCACAACCTCGATTTTACTTGTTTTTTAGAATTTAGACCGTTTTGGATCAACTGCTGCCTCACCCACAAACCAAGAAGCTTCTTCCTCATCTTTGAACACTAGTTCAGATGGAGTGAGGCATCGTAATCTTCCACAAGCACACAGCAATCCCACGGCAAGCCACCAGTTCCCTTATTTAATGCAAGGGTAAGTGAGACTGAAGCAGTCCTCGTTCTTTGATACTCTTTACAGTGCTTTAAATGTTCAGTTGCAATTATGTTTCTTTCACAGTCTGGAGAATGATTTGGCTAGTTCAGCTTGAAGCATAAGTCACATTAGAAAAGTTTTCACATGGAAATTAGGGTTTTTAGCCAGGAGTCAGTCAAACAGGAAATGCTCTTGGTGCTCCCCTTCAGGCTGGTTTTTTTTATATTTTTCTTTATGCTTTCTGCCCTCAATTTTCTTGGACCAGTGCAGCTTTAATATGTCTAGTGGATGTAGTTAGTAATGTAACTAATAGAATTATCATTTCTGGTTGTCTTTTCTGTCTTTTATTTTAACAGTCAACACTAAATTCTTAGCAGAATATGATGGTTTCTAGTTTTTGACACTTAAGAGATGTAATTCTTCATTTCTCCATATTGGATTCATCTGTAGAAATGATGTGCAGGTGTTTTGAGTACATGTAGTTCTTGTGTATCTACAACAGAATGCTTAAGGATTTTCATACATGCCAGTGAATGGTAACCAGATCTAGATCAGGTCTGTTATTACATAACTGTTAAAATTCGGTCTTTTTTTGTGCTGAAAAAGCAGCTTTAGGAATTTTAACCCATGTGACCCTTACAGCTCCTTAAACATGTTTTTGTTGGTGGTAGCAGCAGTAGTAGCTTCTTCCAAGGGGAAAACAGGAGGATGGTGTATTCTGAGATGATAGCTGTCATTTTCTCAGGGAGCACTTTCAAGTTTCCTTTCTGACAAGGTGTTCTCCTAGTACTGTATAGATTCTAAAAACGTGCTTTGGAGAATGTTGAAACAAAAACCCCTAAAATATGAATGTGCTAACAGTAACATTGCTTCTGTTGCTGGAAAGAAAACAGATGCCAAGAGCTGTTGAAAGTTTATTAAGTTTCAGTGTAATTTACATGCTCTCTTTAGAATTAACTTAGACTTTACTATTCTTGCTAGTTTTCATCTTGAATTTGTTAATTTTTTTATTATTATTATCTGAAATGTACTGTCTGGTGGGAAGAGATTCTATGGAGTGGGTGGAGACTTAAGTTATTCTGACCAAATACATCTTCACAGAAGTGGTCATACTTACCTTTCTGACAGAGCTAGGTGACACCAGGTTGACTGTCAAGACTGCTTGCTGTTGGTGTAACGTAAATTAATTCCAGAAGCAATTTAGTATGTCTTGTGTAAATGACTATCTGTAAGAAGTTTTAACGTTTTTCTAATTAGTTTTTCACATAGACATATTCTGAGTGAGTTTTTGTCAGGTGTGGTGACCTGAATAGGCTGAACAGAACCATTATTTAGTCTTTGAGCTGAATTAGTTTGTGTCAGTTTGGGAGACATTGCTGTCTTGGAAAGAAATAATAACTTAAATTAAAAATGCTGAGTCCATTACTTGCTATGTCTAGCATATAATGTGAATTGAGAGGAGTGGATTTGTAGATTGAAAGAAGTGCTGAGAACCTGACATTGCTATACATATTTCAGGGGTTTCAGTCCTAGTTGGACTGTTTCTAGGTTGGTTCCCTGGAATAGGGTCCTGCTTGTAGCTGTGGTGCATTAGCAGTGCACCTAAATCACATATTTCAATTTTGTGTAATCCAAAAGGAATCCAGATGGTGATCCAAGAGCATTCTGTGGTGCAAACAGAACTGTAGTAAGAGCAAGTGACTGGAGGTTTCCAGGAGTGCATTCCTAATCTGAACAGAAATGTCAAAATAAACAAACCCTAAATAATCCTAGGCCTTTTTTTTTTTTTCTGGGAAGTATTTTAATGGAATGCTGTCAGAACTTGAAGTAGATCTTTGTAGACTGATGGGTATTGGCTCTGCTCAACTCCAAATAGTCTCTGCCCAGTGCCTGCTGGAGTCTGCTTGCTTCTTTAAAAACCCTTTTTAATGCTTCAGTAATCTTTTCAGATGCTTTTGCTTTTGGGCACTGCTGCTTGTATTCCAGCAGTAAGAAATGCCCTCTGTTTTTTTAGCTGACTCTTAAACATCTTTTGGGGCAATGGGATCTAGCTTTAATGTAATTCATACGCAGATGAAGGCTTGTTAGGAACATGAAGATTCATAGCTGAAAGTGGCATTGTTTTGTTGGTTTTTCTCTTATTTTCATGAGCAAACAATTTTTATTCTACCCACATGAGGAACTGTAGGCAAAAGTGATGGGGAAAGATCTCCAGGTGTTCGAAAATTTATGTAAGGGTCAGTTTCCTTGGGCATTTTGCAATACTTGATTGATTTGTACAAATAAGTAGTGTGAATGAATATTAGATGATTAAATTACAGCTTTGGTGTTTTTTCAGCTCCTGGCTTAAAGCTGCAGTGTGAAAGTTGAACATACTTTGGGAAAACTGCCTTTAGTTGAGATTGTTGAGGTATTGCAGGGGAAAAAATTAAAACTTTCTGTGCTTTTAAGCTTTTGCAAATGCTGTTTTCAAAAAATCTAAACTTGAGGTGAGACTGGGCAAGTAGTTTATGTATGTACCAAGTCAGTCTTTAGCTGTGGGGAGTAAGCACAGCATTGTCTGTTCCTGTGGACTTTTTTGGGGATGAGGGCCTGTGCTGTGCAGGTACAAACAGAACACATGGGCTCAGCCCTGATAGGGTTCATTTCAGACTGGAGAGCACTTGGAAGCAGTAAACAGACAACAGGCACCAAGGCAGTGAAATCACTTGTCAAGTGTGGGTGGCCCATCTAGTGAAATGCTTTCATATTGTGCACACAGTAATGTTTGAAGGCAAACAACAAAATGACATACTGACAGTATGCAGTATATCCTAGCACATAGATACCTTGCTGCATCAGTCACCTTTGCTCACTGTATTTTCTTCTAAGTAGCAAGTAGTGTAGCAGAGGATACTGAAATACCACCTGTAGTTGATATCCTAAGCTTTAAAGTCTGAATAAGAAATCTTGTTTTTTTACTAGTGGTGAGCACTATCTTCGTGGTGACCTTACCTTCAAATCCAGTGCTGGTTAGTTCATTTGGGTGTCTTCCCTAGATCAAAAGTAGTAGTTTTGAGCTTTTTAACTATCCTGAGGACCACTGTGTGTCTTTTCAGAATATTCTGAAGCTACCTCTACCATGTGAACTGTTTTCTGGCTTATCCAGCTGTTCTTCTATTGGCTGTTCTGCTTTGTTCTCCAGTCTTGGAATGCCTGTGCAGATCCTGTTTGCTTCTTTGTTTTTACACTTTTGCTGCCATTCTTTTGAAATACTCTGCTTCCTACCTCTTTCTCCTCCTTTTGGAAAAAGATGAGGAGAAAGTATTGTGCTACTTTACTTTTTCCTTGAACAGCAAGCTGCCTTGCTTTGCTGAGAAGATCCTCTTCCTTTGGGAAGGTTCTTCTCACTGAAATACATGGGTTATAAATTTCATAATCTAGCTTAATACCATGGCAACTGTAATAGCTGTATAATTGACAACATCTGCCTCATTTTGATTTCTGATGAGCAAACAAAATACTGCTGTACTAGTTGGCATTCTAAGCCAAAAGCCAGTTGTAAGGCAGTCTACTTTTGCTCAATTAATGGAACCAGGTCTTGAAAAATTAAGTCTTGCTTCTCAAAAAGTCACGTCTTCTTGAAAAGCTATTGGGAAAAAAATTTTAAAACCCACCACAATATTTGAATGTGAAAGAAATGATGTAAAAGAAAAGAGCATGACATAACTGAACTTCTGTTGTTTGCCTTGTTTGGCTGGCTACTTAATCTACTATTAAGCTTTAAGACGTCAGGAAAGCAGCTTTCGAAAGAGTTTGAAAGAAAGGCGAGGCTCAAATCCAGCAATATTTCTAAAAGATGTATCTCTGAGGGCAAGCTGTTAGCCTAAGGTCTCTCAAGTTCTTTTGAGGTCAACATAGCAGTTAAAAGAAGGAGCCCTAAAATCTGTGCCTGATGAGAAAAGGAAGTGGCAAATTCCTTCAGAGCTCACTCAGGCAAGTTGAGTAGCACTGCTTTTTGGTGACTGAGGTGGAAGCGGGTGTGATCCTACCTGTTCAGAACCCCATCTGATACTCTGCCTGCTTGAAGTTGACAAACTAAATCATTGATTTGTCTCAGCACAGTACTAAATGACACTCATGTAGAATATTTAAATCATCTTTGCATTTTGAGGTCAAATGTTTTGCAAATTTTGGAGGAATCTTATCTCTCCAAGTGTTTGCCAGTTCCAGGGATAGAAAAACACATTCTTATAGCTTGCAGCTGTAAGTCATGATTAATGTTTTTCAACAGTAGCTTCATGACATTGCTGTTTCAACATGTTAATTATGCATAAATAAATAGCATCAGCAGGGCTGCTGGTTAACCTTTTCAATTTTTAAAGTAAATCTCAAATAATGCCTGTGACTACCTCAGTTTGTGTTTGGTATCAGGAAAGTACTTTTGCTTTCTCTTTTTTTTTTTTTTTTTTCGCCCCTTGAACTGTTGTCAAAGCAGGTTGTGGCTAAATGCAAACATAAGTTTTAGCAGAGGTCGTGGATTGGGTGGCAGTTCTTGTCCAGAATTAGTGACATATTTATTCATGTGTAACATGGAAAAAAGATTGTAATGTCTTCTTCCCATCTTTCTTTCTGGGCATGTCGTGTATAATCTGAATGCCTGGTAGACTAATGAAATCTCTTGGTGATATCTTTGCAGGGAGTGCCTTACTTAGGGAACAGGTGTAGTCTGCAGTACAATTACAGCAGTCTCAGCTTTTGCTACCTGCAGTCTGAATAAACTTTTCTTCATGCTTTATACTCTCATGCTGTCCTGAAAGATGTCCTGGTTTACTACAGTTCACTACATCAAAATCTTTTGGGAAAGAGTTGGAAATCTTGCCAAAACATGCTATATGCTCTAGGAGGTAAGAGAGGATAAGAAATCTAATAGCAGACAAAACCAAATATAAAACTGAAGTAGAGGAGTTTTATCTCTCTTGCATGTGAATCAGAGTTAAAAGCCCACAGGGAGGAGAATCACATAAGCTCAAAATATTGAAGGGGGGAAGTAAATCCTTTACAAAATTCTTAGTTGCAATCTTCAGAAGCTGTATCTGAAAGATTAGTTTGTTGTCTTTGCTTATGTTGTTTCTTCATGTCTCTGATCACAGTTATTTCAGCTATTGCTTCTAGAAGAAAGCTATACAAGATAGTAAGTTTCCCTTTAGAGCTCCTGTAGACCTTTAAGGATGACCTCTGAACTTAAAAGGAATTGTATGAAAGAATTTCTGCAGTTAGCACAGTCTTGAAAAATTTCCTGCATTGTTTTGTCCCAGAGATGGAGCTGGTGACATACTAAGTACAAAACCAAATATTCTTTCTATAGAAATAACTTTGCTTATTAATTTCTTTTATGGAAAATATAGTGGTTTTTTGGAATGGGTTGGATGATCTCACTATGTGTTATTTCAGTGCATTATTTTAGGGGAACAGATAAGAGGAGAAATGCTACTTTAACTGTTTTTAATACTAGCAAGCTTTTTGAATGTCACAATTCAGAGCTGAATATTTTTCTTTAAATCGTTTTCTAGCAATATAGGCAACCAGTTTCCAGGCCAAGGTGTTCCTGCTGGATTTTCTATGTATCCTGCATTCAGTCCCTTACAGATGATATGGTGGCAACAGATGTATGTACGTCAGTACTACATGCAATAGTAAGTCTGCATTATCTTAGTACTGAGCTACACTAGTGAAAAGAATATATTAAATGTTTTTTTCAGGATCAAAAATGTCTGTGTTTATTTTGTTTAGCTCTGTTTTATACTTAGTTTTGTCCCGCAAATTATGAAATCCAGTCTTGGATTAGAATTAAATTAATGTCTTGGTAAATAAAAATCTAAGGGAAAATGCAGTTTGTTTTGACATGTATTACATCTGGAACTGTAGCAAAGAAGACAGGCTTAGTAATTATGGTGCATGTTTTTTGACAAACCAGGTTTATGTTTAAATTTTTAGCCAAGCTGCTGTTTCAGCCCAAGTGACTTCCAGCACTGAGCCAGCGAGATCTGCAGTTGCCCAGGCTGTAAATTCAGAACATGCTCCTGCAAATGAGCCTGCAGCAGTGCCAAATGTAGCTGCCCAGGATAACAGGCCTGTAAACCAAAATGTTCAGATGAATGCACAGGGTGGCCCAGTAGTGAATGAAGAGGACTTCAACCGGGACTGGCTGGACTGGATGTACACCTTCTCCAGAGCAGCAATTCTTCTGAGCATTGTATACTTCTATTCTTCCTTCAGTCGGTTTGTCATGGTCATGGGAGCCATGCTGCTGGTTTATTTGTGAGTACAACAGTTGACTATAGCTGCAGATCTGAGATCTGGAGTACGGTGCTAATGTTTATTCCATTTAAAATTAAAAATTATCCACATGCAAAAATTTACACACTGCTCCTTTACAGTATAGCGTGTCTGTTAAAAAAAGTAAATTTAAAGAAGTAGAGAAACTGATGTGAAGGAAGAAGTAATTCTCAAAATGTTTTTATAGTAAGTTGGATACCTCTTACACCTGAAACACAATATTCTTACATATTGGTGATATTAATAAATCAGTCTTGTTGAAATGTAGCATTTTGGGATGAAAATTTAGAAAGCGGGGGTGAGGGGAGGGAAGCTCATATAGGTCAAGCATATATACTTGCATAAACTTAAACTTACTGCTTGGATGTGAAATTGCAAAGAAAAGCTTATGTATATTTCCAAAATAATTTTTTTAGGCAGAGTTAAGGTAGTGGTGCTATAATGGTGGGGATACTAGATCTGGTAGAATTAGAGAGACATAAAAAAATTTTAACTGCTTGTCATAAAGGTCTAGGTACATTCTGTGTTTAGTTAAGAAATACCAGTGCTGTTGTCATCACTTCCTCTTGCATACAAAGATACCTTAATGATGTAAATAGAAGTGGAAAACAGCAGTAATGCTTGATATTTTGGACTGATGTCATTCACTGAGAGTTTCCTTATATTGTAGTCTCAGTCCTGACTAGGACTGTACAGGTAGGGTAGTGGAAATAAGAATACAGATGCTTAGAAACGTAGGAGAGGCTTATTTTATTTACAGTGGTGGTGTGGTTCAAGCATTAGCTGAAGTTTAAATTCCTTTTTTCCACAGAAAATGCAATTTAAGAAAATTAAGGCTGGCTTTGAAAACTTACTTAACTTCAGTATTTAAAAATGGGGAGGAGACCCATAAAAAAAGTATTCTATATATTGAATATGTAGAATATGTATACATATTCTGGAGCTGAGGGTTGTGAACAACAGACCTCAATGCAGAGATTGAAGAATAGCCATTCAATCCAGAAGGATGAATTGTAGAAAAAGAGATGTAGCTTCATTCATTTGAAAGTACTTACAGAATTTCTGCAGTAGTTAGCTGTAGAAGAAAAATCTTTCTGTTCCTTTCAAAAGAGAGGTTTTCAACTGTTCCACTTTTTTACATAGACACCAAGCTGGATGGTTTCCCTTTAGGCAAGAGGGAGGCCAACAACAGGCAGCCAATAATGCAGAAGTGAACCGTGATGGGCAACATGCAAATAATCCTGATCTCGAGGAGATGGTGAGTAAGGGAAGACGTGTCCTTTGAGACTCTTAGGTATTATATTGTAAAGTATGCTATAGTGCCTGGGCAGAAAGTCAGCTTCTGTGGAATGCAGTTGGTTTGGCCAGAAAGGTTTCAGCATTGTCCTCAGGTTGTGTCTGCTGCTTAAATTCTGTATTTTTCCAGTCTGACAATTACTGATTGTCTCTACTTCAATCACAGACTTTCTCCATACTAGTTACTTCAGGTGGTTGTTCTGAGAGAAGTCACTTAATGTAGGAAGATACTGCTGGTTACCTTGTGTCAGAATTCTGAAAAGAAGCAGTTGAATTGCTTCAATTTCTTTTTTTAAAGGAGCGACTTATGGATGATGGGATTGATGAAGACAGTGGAGAAGATGCAGGTGAAGATGGCAATACAGAGCAGCAGCCTGGATTCATGGCTTCTGCTTGGTCCTTTATCACAACCTTCTTCACATCACTGATCCCTGAAGGGCCTCCACAGGTTGGCAATTAAAGTGGAAAAGGAACTGTGTCAGGCAGCCTCAGTAGCCATACATAGAAGTGGAGCAGATCCTAGAGAGTGTTCTAAATACAGTGCAATTTATGAAAATCTATAATTTTTCTTTTTGATCATGATGTGCAAAAATGTGTACTTTTTTTTTCTTTTGGCTTTCTCATGCATTGAATATGTTAAGCACAAGTGGACTACTAAATGCTTTCTTTAAGATTCTTCTTTTTCTGAAGAATAAAATGTAAAGATATTGGTCTTCCATGTTTTGTTTTAATTTTGAATGCGTGTTACACTGAGGCAAAGAGCTCATATGTAATCTGCACCATTACCTCTTTAAAGAGCTGTTAAAAATATGAATGTTGACAGACCTTTCCAAATGCTCTCTATCTGAATAATGTATTTTGTGTTAGTTTGATGCAGGCTGAGTTCTCACATGGGATTTGGAACTTAACTCCTGAGAGAATGCAGTAAATACAAGGGTTACTTGTTATTGGCATGTTGTCTTCATGTCAGAAAATAGTAAGCTTCTTCATTTAAAAAGCAGAGAGCTTTTTCTTGAGACTGTACTGACGTTCATTAAAGTTGGAGGTATTTGACAGCTCTTCAAAGACAATTGGCGGGGATGAGATAAACCTTAAATGTTTGATACATACAGTACTTTTTAAGGAAAATATAGCTGTGCCGGGGCAAAATATGTACATTAGGTTTTTTAATAAAACTGTTATGGTAACTCTTTTGGATGTTTATATGCATATTTGAATGCAGATGGCTAAACTGTGCCTCATTAAGGATGAGGATATGATTAATTTGAGAGTGTAATAAAGTTATCATGGTGGCATTACTGATATTGACCAAAGTGATGTGTTTGTAGCAGCGTCTATACAGTTACTAGTGTGATCTCAACAGCAGACTACTTGTATTCTTTAACTTCATTAACCTAATTAAAACTGAAAAAAAGAAAATGGTACATGAGAGAGTAGCATAGTGCCATGTCAAGTTATTGGGTGCTTTCTTTAGCTTTTAATCATAGTCAAGAAGGTGCATTTGGTTTTCTTCTTAATTCTGCAGTTATCGTGTGCTCTCGAACTTAAAAATGTTTGCAAAGATTCTTTTATACTACTACCAAAGGAAAGCCTATTTGACTTCCAAGTACAGGGCAAAGCTCTTGAATATTCTGAATGAGTGATAAATAGGGATTTTTTTTTTTTTACTTGCTTATGTTAAACTGCTATGCAGCAAAGTTTTAAACCCAAAGAAAATCTTTTAAGTTTTTACAAGTTTGTCAGAAGAGAAGTAGAAGTCTTAAAAGCATAAATTATTTTATTTGCTGTATAGGTAACAATGATGAATAAGTCATGTTTAATTATGATGTTTTCTTCCTGTTTTTACTATGGAAAGCTGCTCTCAGTTAAGGTTCTTTACTACATATACATTAAATGTGTAGACCTTATCCACGAAATGTTCCCTTTCAGTTTGGCAGATGGATGTAACTTGACTAATATTTAAGAGCTGCTACAAAAATGTACATTTTTAAAGGAGTGTCACAAGTGGCAGTCATGGATGTCATAAGCCTTATTTCTGGAATACATTGAAGAAGTTTCATCTGTTTGACCTGTGTTCTCCCTCTCACTTTTACCAAAGCTTTTCTTTTACCATTTTTCATTTTGCCCTTGTGTTAGCACACCTGTAAGCTGTGCAGTTATCACCTGCCAATATCCATCTATCAACAGCCATATGTTGCTTCTTACCCATGTTGTTCAGGCTGGTTTGTTTTCCTTGTTGCAGAAATCAGTTGGTGGCAGTTCTCTGCTGTTAGCAGACTAGATTAAGAAAGCTGTTCTTATGCTGTTAGCCCTGGTTTGGTTAAAAGGTGTCACTGCTGGTTTGTATTCAGACACGGATAAATTTGACAGCTTTCACAAGGTTGAAATAGTGAAATGGGAAAATCTGGCATTTGGTTGGATGTTGAGGGGGATGTTCTGAGAGCTTTAACCAGAACACAGAGCTAGAGTGATGTGTCACAGAGGCCACACTTCCATGAGATCATCTTAAGGTCATTGAATCTCCCAGCTTCTACAACTTACCAAGATACAAGCAAGGAAAAGCAAAATTATGTTTACTGAGGAAAGCGAGTGAGAAATAATAATTGAGATAAGGAAGCATTACCAGAGTTGGAGGCAGAGGAAAGCTACTGACAGAAGCAAAAATAAGGTTGTGATCACGAGTAAATACAAAGCAAGCATTGGAAACCAGAGGTAAGAAAGGTGCACGTTTTAGAAAAGGAAAGAGCTTGTTGAAAATTAGTCAGATGAGGTCTTTGTTGCATGTGTTTGAGTGATTTGGGTAAAGAATTGAACAGGATATGAAGTGTAACAGGTGATGAAGGGAGAGAAATCAAACCCCTAGGAAAATAGTTGCTTTTTCTCTAGTGTATCCTTGTAGAAACTGTTCAATAGCATAAACCAAAACACAGTTATGTATGATACGATTCTAGGCAAAGCCAGATGCAGAACTGTACTAAATCTGTGGCATAAAATGTAACAAAAGGCATGAGGATTAAAGCACCATAGGATGTGCCCCAATTGACCTGTTTTACAACTTTGAATATAGAAAAAGAGATTAAAATTAATTATTTCCTTTACTTTTCAGGAAGATCTGAAATGATAGATGCATTTATATTATTCTAAATGTAGGTTAACAGCAAGTCTATGGCAGCATGTGCAATACCTTCATGGTGTGTTAATGTAAGAGACACTCATATCAGAAACAGATACAAGTACATTCAATCCATAATACTTCTGCTGTGAAGACACAGATTCAGATCAGCAGTGCTGATGTAGCAGGTGAATGAAAAAAGCAACACACAGCTACTCCTTAGCACGATTTCTTAATATTGTGCTTTGAAAATACTTTGCAACTGCTATGTATCCATAAATACATGTGCATTGACTTCTAAAACCCAGTTTACAGGCATGGTTTAGCAGTGGCACTGTTGGCTTAACAAGTTGTGCTGGTTTAACCCCAGCTGGCAGCTATGTACCGTGCAGCTGCTTGTTCCCTTCCCCCTTTCTCCTCTCCCTTGTGGAATGGAGAGGAGAATCAGGAAAAAAAAGTAAAACTCATGGGCTGAGATAAGAACAATGTAATAATTGAGATAAATTGAAATACAATAGTAATGCTAATAATAATTGTAGTAAAAAGGATACAGAGAAAACCCAAGAAAAATGAGGTACAATACAGTTGCTCACCACCTGCTGATGAATGACCAGCCCCTCCCTGAGCTGCACCTGACACCATTTGGGCTAGCTTCCCCCAGTTTAGATCCTTGGCATGGCAGTCTACGTTTGGAATATCCATTTGGCCAGTTTGGGTCAGCTGTCTTGGCCACGTTCCCTCACAGTCTCTTGTGTGCCTGCTCCTGGCAGAGCATGGGAAACTGAGGAGACCTTGATTTAGGGTAAGCACTGCTTGGCAACAACAGAAACATCAGCGTGTTATCAGCATTGTTCTCACACTCAATCCAAAACACAGCACTTCTTAGTACTGGCTGCTGAGAAAATTAATTCTATCCCAGTTGAAACTAGGACACAAATGTAACATAAAGTCAAACTGGAGAATTCCTGGATACAAAATAGTGGACAAAGGGATCTTTTTTTCTTCTGTTGAGAGCTTGCTTGCATCTCTTGCTCATGCTACTGTTTGGTTGGGAGACCTTGAGAGGCAGAATTGTCTTTCCAGTTGCCCTTACATTCAGGTGCCTCAGAGAGAAGTTACCACCTGATGTTCCACGAGAAGTTTGCTTCAATCTAAGACAACACTACCTTCTTACTATTGCTGCAGCAGAAGGAAAACCCCAAAGCATTGTTGGTGATGTTTGTAATTGTAATAGCTGACACAAGGTGACACTGCTTCCATCAGATGGTATTAGTCATGTTTCTGCTGCTTGTTTCCTGTACGTTCTGAAAGTTTTCTGGTGTAATTCATATTTAGCAGCCTCTGCTCTTGACAGGATGCGGTTCAGAATTTATCCCAGTGAGTGTGAACTCTGATCTACTTTTGGATATATTTGGGTGGGCCGTTGCAGATCAAACTGCAGCCCAGCTGGGTGCACCCTTGTTAGTCAGGTTGGGGGCCTGCCTTTACTCTGGTGTCAGCCAGCTGCCAAAGCCTCCAGGGTGTGATGGGAAAGCTTTGACACTGCTGGCATTCAAGTTAAGGGGGTTAATGCCAGCGTGGCTGTTCCTGTGGCTGAGGTACTCTACTTTTAGATTCCAGTGTTAGTATAGGTGGGATGATGCAAACTGGGAATGAGTTACTTCATCACTTTGTGGTTCAAAGCTGCTGCTTGTCCAATTAACAAGATAATACAGTGTAATATATAGGTTTCATCATGATTCCCACTCCTAAAAGAAGAGCATTTGGCCATTCTTGCATGGTGGTGGCTCTGCAAGAATGTTAGATCTGGAGTACCTGTTCAGCTGCAGCTTCTTTCTCTTGGCTGGATTTATTCACTTGCAGCTGTCTATGCAAGCTCTTGCTTTTGGAGGAAGCCAGGTGACTGATGTAAATGCTTAGCAGTATAGACTTATTTACAGGACAATCAGCCCAGTAGCACTGATTGGAGAGGAGGGAAGCACATACTGAACCTGAGGAACTATCCATAATGAGGCTAGGACTGGCTAACTTCTTTTGTATTTGCAGAGGCAAGCATGGGAGAATTCCCGTGGTACGTAAGCAGCATTTCCACTTCTTTACCAAGACAAATTTTCTCCACTTGATATCGCAATCAGTTTGTGCTTGTTTTAGATTTTGTTTAAGCCACATGAGGAAATGTTGCTGTATAACAATAAAGATTTATTTTTTTTTTCCTTTAATGTCTCAGTGATATTGGGGGATGGTTCTTGCATAGTTTTTGCTGTCCTAGGAATAAACTGCAAAATTACTGGTAAATTTTGGAGTAGGGAGCTTATACCAGGGCAGCTGCCACTGGACTTTGCTCACACAGTGGTGAGGTGTGTTCAGGCAGGGGAAAACTTACAGAAAGACTGTTGACATGTTTTTTCCCTAGCTTTGCAGAAATCTAGAGAAGGAGAAGCTATGTGTGAGGAGTTCATGAGATGGATGTAAATTGGCTTGTGGGTATGTTCAGTTTTAAAATATGAGAGTTTTTTTATTGTGCATGTGCACACATATTTTCTTTATGGCTTTAGAAAGACTGCTGACCTTAACTGCTGCTTGGAAAGGAAAGCCAAAACTTGGTCTCTGTGTTAAAGTTACCGTGTTTGGGTGGCTTTCTTGCAGTGTTTTGTTTAGTAACTTGGTCCAAGGTCAAACCTTAGCCATGAAATAACCACAGCAATGTGAAAATACGCCGTTGCAAAAATAAGTGAGCTGCTCGTCTAGCCCGTGAGCCACTTGACGCTCTAATTTGTCAGCCAGAGCTAATTAAGGAAATGAGTAATCGACAAAATGAGAGCACGTCATGGCTGACGGGGTAATCGGGGGTGCTGAGGGCAAGGCCGGAGCCTGGGCGGGGCGGCGGCGCTGCTCCAAAAAGCCGCTAGATGGCGCCGCCGCCCGGGCTGAGGGGGCTCGGGGGCAGCGGGGCCCGGGTTAGCTGGGCTCGGCTCGGCTGCGGGCCAGCCTTTCGCTGCGCTGCTGCGGGCGGAGGCACGGGGCTGCAAGTGCCGCTTGGGCCGAGCTCCTGGGTTCTCTTCGTGTGCGAGGAAAGCCCATTGTGTGCTGGTCCCGCGGCAGCAGGCCGCTGTGGTTAGTGAACGTGCTGAGCAGAGGTTCTGTGTTTAAAAAGGTGTTTCTTCTCACTGTTACCAAGACTCCTTGCTAGCAGGAGTGTGGCGTTCACCTTCGAGACATAGTTGATGCTGCCAGGGAAGGCTGGGAAGCTTTCCCTTCAAAAAAGCATCCCCAACCCAAAGCATCCACAAAGCAAACCCTCCTCCTGCAGAGCTGAGTTCCTGCAGCTGATGTGAGGGCTCGCCTCACTCCATGAGTCCTGCTTGAGATACATGGGTGAAGTATTGCAAGGGAGCTACTAAATTGCTCCCACTGTTGTAGCTTTACTCTGGCTCGAGGGCTTCATATTCCAAACATGCCTCCAAACAGCCGTGTCTGTAGCTTGCCTGTTCCTGAGCCGCTAGATTCTCCCATTCAGATGCTTGTGGTAATGCTGCTGCTTGGTGAAGCAGTGCTGTAACAGGCTAGGCACCCTGCTGTCTTCATCTGTTTGAAAACACCCAGCCTCCAGATTACGTGACACGGAGTAGGCTCTGGGAATGTGGAATCATCAGCTTATTGAGTTGTATGCTAGTTTTCCAATGTTGTTGATTTAAAAGAATTTTTTTGCCCTGTGGCCAGAAGGATGCAGTGCAATACATAAGTTACAGCGTGAATACTGTCAATTAAAATGACTATACATGACTTGGCTTTGATATGTCTTAAATTAATCTTCCTACCAGTTAGATGTAATGCAAAAGACATTGTGGGTCTTCCTAGCAAATAAGCTACGATGTATGGATCCATTTCCACTTTAGAACAAGCATTTTTTTTAATTGCCGAAGCAAACATTTGTCTTAACTCATCTGAATCATTCCCAGGCGCTGCTGTGGAGAGCAACTGATACCTTCTTACTGCTGCTTTGCCAATTGCATTTCTCTAGTGAGGGCTGGAATTTCTATGGCCTTTGCCCAAGGGCTTTTGAGGCCCTTTACTAAGTCATGTTACAGGATCTGCAGAGATTCAATACCGTAATACCGGTGACATTACCCAGTGTCACAGCACTAGGCAGGGGCAGAAGCTTGTAGAGGTAGTCATGCCTTAAGGGATTTCAGGGGCTGGATCAGTACTATGGTCTTGTTCCCAGTACGGGCACATGAGAAGCTCAGCTAGTGCAATGGGAGGGGGGCAGCATGATATGTCATGAAAACACTATTCAGCAGCAATATATTAAGGGGACATTGCTGTCAAGAGTCTGTCTCATGGGACCACAGTTATTGTTCCAAAGTCCTGTCCAGGAGCTGGGAATGCATATTTTCAATGTACTTAATCAGCCTGGACAGCATGTTGGGTTCAAATTTCAAGGGAAACATGTAAGAGTAAAATGTAGGCAGAACCCTAAAACAGTTGTCCCTCTTCTTCATCTGGTATTTGCGCATCATATGAAACCAGTTAGTAAGCTGGGTGGATTTAGACCCGTTTGCACTGTACAAAGACCTGGCCCCAAAGTTATCTGAGTTATTACAGACATGCATAATTTTACTTGTATATGAAATATATAATATCATATATCCTTCAGTTTCTCTCTTCTTTGGCTTATTTGGTGTCTACAGTGATCCCAATTTCCTTTCATTTTTCTCTGTACTGACTTCACTCCCCTTTTTGTGACTGCACTTTAAGGAGCTTCCATGTGTAAAATGTGAGGCATAGATTAGTGTGATAACCATACAGTTAAAGTTTGCTTTTCTCATTTTGGCATTTCTTTGTTTCTGGGAGAGTGGTGTAGCATGAGGATGAGCAGTGGCAAAAAACAGATGGTGAGGCTCAGGGAATACGTTGTGAGGAAAAATTGTTGGGAGGGTCTCTTCCTCTTTTCTGTGTGTTTGTAAACATTCGGAAATGCCTTACGTCTGTTAAAGAAGGAGGTAGAAATTTAATATTTATTGAAGGGAAATAATACCAGATTTTTTTGTCAGCCAAGCTAACTTTCATTTCAAGTGGTGTAATTGTCCATCACTGAGGGTCTGCAGTGTCCCAACAGTACAAACAATAGTAAGATCACAAAGACAACTGAGTTTTTGAATCAGATATTTGAGAGCACAATTAGCATCATTGAAACAGGTTTCAGAGAGCTTCGCTGATGCCATGAGATTTTACTTCGTCCTTAAGCTGAGAGAGAGCCTGTTGCCTTGGTATCCACAATGCAGATGATGCCACTTCATATTCTCTAGAGCTTGTGGTGCCGGAAGATAAAGAAATTAGGTCAAAGAACATCAAGGGTGAATTATCATGATTTTCTAAGATTTCTATAGAATTTATTGCACTGCCCTTCTGCCCATGTAGAATTTTCCATTTTTTAGAGGAAAAATTGGAATTGCATACATGGATAATGATCATCTCAAAAATCAATTTGATTTTGATTTTAATAGCTACACTAATGTTTTTGCCCATTGTAATTTAATAGCTATAGTGATCTTCCTTGTAGGGATAACAGACTGACTCACTCTGTATATTCACACAGACATGCAAGCACTTACCTTCAGTCACATGTATATCCAAGGAGCTACTGCTCAGTTTGGTACAGCCTGTTCACATGCAGCAGCAGAATCTGCTGCAAGATGGTTTATGTGTAGAAGAGGAATTATGGGTCCTAGACTGTCAGATTTTCCACCAGGGCAAATGTATATGCAGTATAATGTAAAAATACATAAACCTTTCAGTATTTTTAAAAAGACAACCATCATGTCAAGGCCAGCAGGGTATTAACACAAACGTGTAATTAACATTGCAATAAAGTCATTAGAACTACTGGTGAAGGATCTCAGTGGGATTGCAAGGAAGCTGGGTTGACACTTTGGGAACAGAGATCATAAAAGAAAATCCTGTGTTCAAAGAGGTGCACTATTCAGGACAGATTAATAAAGCTAAAGGTGATGATAATTCTCTTTTCCTAGTATGACAAAAAAGGAAAAAGGCATAGCACTTGTCAAATGGACACACTTTAGATTAAATCTTTATGGGAGGAATGGTGAAAGAAAAAAATCTCCTGGTATAATGCTTTGAGTCCTGCTTGCACATACTCAGCTTTTGATTTATAAACGGGTTCATCTGTAAAATCTAGGTGGGAAAACAATATCTAG
This sequence comes from Trochalopteron elliotii, assembly GCA_024734555.1. NCBI lineage: Eukaryota > Metazoa > Chordata > Aves > Passeriformes > Leiothrichidae > Trochalopteron > Trochalopteron elliotii. The sequence goes on from JANPWX010000135.1 coordinate 4,933,407, forward strand.
GACTAGTAGGATCCAGATAGGCTTATGCCCAGTAATTTTTAGATTTCTTCACTAGTTGTAATGAGAGTCTGACATCAGTACTACAGACTTCAGCAGCAAAGAAGTGATTGTCACAATCAAACCAAACTGCTTGGATTGACTGAATGCCCATAGAGTTATTTTAAATCAAAAGGTTGTTAAATAAAACTAAGATGTTTTATTTCAGGAGAGCAAACTTTGCAAGTACTAATGAACAGATCAAGGGGAACTAATGAACGCAAGGATTTGTTGTTAGAGGTGTCTTGGAGCTGCTGACATCAGAAGTACAGAACTTGCCTTGACTCTGAATAAAGACAAAATCTTTGTAAGAAAGTGCTGGAGAGACAATTGGAAGATGAAACGTTGTCTGGCAGACCAGATTTTATGGTCCTTTGAGACAATTTATTAGTTTAGATGGTTAAGATAGGGACAAATACAAAAGCTAGATAAAGAAGAGATAATGGGAAGCTTTGCTGACAGGGGGATTACAGGGCTGGAGACATGTTTTAAACAAAGCCCTGAGGAGGAGAATTCATACTGAATAGTTCAGTTAATGATCTTGCATAAAAACTAGCAGTGTTTCTAAGGACAGATTACCATGGACAGTGAGATGGTAATCAGGTAACATCCCTTCCCCATGGACTTTTCCAGTGGAAGGTGATATATCCTGGTCACAGTCCTCCTAGCCAGGGCACTTCTGTGACCAGGCTCTGGAGTGCTAGTGAAACTTTTTACTGACATGGAGTTATGAGGCACCAGCAGTATGAAAAGGATGTTGATAACAAGAATTACTTTTACACACCAAAAGCAAAGCACTTGGAAACAGCAAAGGAAGAGTATGTAGGACCTGGTGCACGATCAGGTGTTTACAGGGAGCCATCAGTACAAAGTAACCAGGAAAGAAATATCTACAGTCCTGATGTCTTAAGGTACCTCAAATGAGGAATTGGCAGAAGGGTAGGAGTTACCAACTACACTGTTCAAGGGGTTAATGTACATTGCTGTTTGTGGTTCCACTTTTTCATTTTCACTCCACAGTGGAGTGGTGTGGAGGAAAGAGACACCTGGATGACCAGGAGAATTTAAATCATCTAAGAAGGTGAAAACCAAGAAATGATGAATGTTGCCTGTGAACACATCCAGGGGATAAAGTCTGTCAGGAAGAGCAGCTCTTTGGCTGAAGGATAAAACTGGCCTAAAGAGGAATTGTTGTAATTTTCAAGAGTGAATTTGGGCCAGAATATAATTCCTAACCATTCAAGTGGTATCTTCCTAAGAAGAGTGATGGGGGTGAAGACAAGGTAGGCGTAAGGTGGTGCTCAAGGAATCCTGTTACAGGGGAGCTCCCTTTCACTTCTCTGAAAGTTAACCCTGTTACCAGCATGTTCTTTGCAATTTGTGAGGAAGCATCCAAAGTAGCAGGACAATAATGTATTGATGCAGCAATGCCATACAAGCCCAGCAGGTCCAGAGATGTGATACTTCCTCTCTGCTCTTGTGAGACCCCACCTGGAGTATTGACTCCAACTCTGGGGTCCTCAGCCCAGGAATGTCATGGATCTTTTGGAGCAGGTCCAGAGGAGGGCTACAAACATGATCAGAGGGCTGGAGCACCTTTCCTATGATGGCAGGCTGAGAGAGCTGTGGTTTTTCAGCTTGGAGTAGAGAGGGCTCTGGGGAGCCTTGGAGCAGCTTTCTAGTACCTAAAAGTGGCCAACAAGAGAGTTGGAGAGGGACTTTTTACAGAGGCATGTAGCAATGGAACAAGGGAGGAATGGCTTTAATCTGAGAACAGTTTTGATTAGATATGAGAAGGAAGTTCTTTGCTGTGAGGCACTGGAACAGGTTGTCCAGAGAAGTTGTGGATGGATGCCCCATCCCTGGCTGTGTTCAAGGTCAGGTTGGGGCTTGAAGCAACATGGTCTAGTGGAAGATGTCCCTACCCATGGCAGGGGGTTGGAAGTAGATGATCTTTGAGATCCCTTCCAATCCAAACCATTTTATGATTCCAAATCCCACTGAACTCTCAAGGCACATGTGAGAGATGAAGCATAGTTATCAGACTTGGAATCTGTCCTCAGCACTGAAAGTAATGCCTCTGTGAAAAATAAAATCAGATTCCTGAAGACTCTTGGTTATCTGGACTTTATTTTTATGCCTCTTCCAAAAAAATAGTAATAGCTGCTTTGAAGACTTCAGGGAGTTCTCATTCCTTATACTATCACCACTTTCAAAAGAAGAAAATTCTACTGGATGAGTCTGGACTCTGAGGCCTAAGAAAAAAACATATTGGATGCCAGCAGTTTAAATTGGGTCACATCTAATCAGAAGATTTATTCCTTGTGGCAAAGTCTATTACTAAGGATACTGTGAATGACTCCTATTATACTTTAAAATAATTTCCTTAGTCTTTGGATAAATGCACCTCTCATTGTCTTGGAAGCTTTGCCTGCCAAAATGTTCGTAGACGAATCACTTCTTATGTGCAGTGTTTATGATCCTCTGTTCTTAATTCACCTGTTATCCTTAATAATCTGAGCAGAAAGCTGGGTAGAAAAAGATGGATGCCTGGTTATTAATATCAGAATTGCAATGCTCCTTAACGTCCTGTATCTTAAAAAAACTGAGAATAGCTCTAACAAAGATTTCACACTAAACTTGCACCATACTGCTTAAACTGTTTAAGGTTTAGAGCTTCTAGCTGAGAGGAGTAAACCTTTCAAATGAGTCCTTGGATTCTGGCAACAGGAGTGTCCAGTGAACTCCCCACCCCACTGGGCTGCACATAAGTTGCAGACAGGGCTCTCAAACTCCTGCCACCATGTGCCTGGTTGTATAGGGGCTCTCTTCCCTGACTATTGGAATGTTGCTTTGGAGGCTACCGAGGTGATGGAGCCCTGCGTCTCAGACACAAATAAGAAAAGACACAGATAAGGAAAGACAAAGAAACATAAGAGACAAGAAGGATGTAAAAATGCCATAATGAACTCGTGTGTCTTGAGAAAACCTCTAATCTAATGAGAATGGATTTTGTTTGAGAGATTGTACTGGTACAATTAATTATTCATGGCAGCGACATCGTTAGGATTTCATTTTATTTAAAGGCCTCTAAGTGACTTGGAAAATTGGGTTAAGCTGAAGAGGAGTTTGAGGAGAGAGACAGGGGAAAGCTTTTCCTTTTATTGTCTTTGTGTAATATTTTCCACATAGCTATTAGAAGTACAAACACAAATTACACTCAATCTCTAACATTCCTGCATTAAATGTGGGCATAAATTTGAACCACATAAATACAATATCTGGGCCAAATGGGAAGCTAGATGGCTTTTTGTGGGACTAGTTAGATACCATTAAAGTGACCTACTGTCACTTGCTGGGGACTTGCTATGTTTCAGCACTGTACATTAACACCAGCCTGTGATTGGTGGCTGCAGACTTGGGCTCCTGGTGGAGAGAGGGTCTACATGGAATTTCTGTTTGTCCTGCAGCAGCATAAGTGTGGACACAAACAGAGGTTCATTGGGCCATTGTCCTAAAACTAGAATAGCTTTGGCTGAGGTACATACATACAAAAGACACAAATCTTTCCCTTGGCTGCAGTAGAAAGAAAAGGCAGAAATGGTACTAAAAACCTGTAGCAGCCAGACCTCTCCTTCATCTACAGTAGCTAAAGCTCTTTACACTTGACCACACCACCAGGTATATTGCCCCTATTGACAGACAAAAGCACTTCTCAGGGTGATTTCTCACCTCTCTGGAGAGGACAGCCAACATGGTGTGGATGGTGTGCCTACAGACAGCCCTGTTGCATGGCCTGAGACCACATGCCCTTCAAGGCACAGGCCATGGGAACAAGTCAGGAATTACGCTTCTCCTCTCTCCCTCCCCTCACCCCCATAAATCCATACCTGATTCCCAGATAGGTTACACAGCCTCGGAGCTGCTAGATCTTGTGCACTGTTGAGATGATTGGGTTTTTTTCTTTAACACATGGATGCTTAGCCTGGGAACTATGCAGGCATCTGAGTGTTTAAAAAGTCTGGTTTTCTTTTTCTTTTTGTAATGTTTATTTGTTCCTTCCCTTGTAATTCTCCCTGTTAACTCATGGACATCATTCAGGGACAGATTTAAATCGAAGCAGACAGACTCCAGTTCTCCTCCATCCCTGAAACACTGGAGATTTGTTTAAAAGTGCTATCAGGAGCACACTTGGTATGACTGGAATGCTCAGGGCTTTATTTTTCATTTCACATCACATGCAAAGTAACACAGCTATAGCTTGAGATGTTCATTTGGCCCTGGTGGTACCATCTCATCCTTGGTTGGCTGAGGGTTGTGTAAATTATTTACAGCAGCTTTACTGAGGATGCTCATAAACAATGGACTGGCCACTGAGAGGAATGTGAGAGCCATTGGGCAATGGCTCTTAAAAATGAAAAAGTATGTCTGCAAGTACTGGTCTGTATCCAGTTTCAGGCTTGCTCTGAAACCCAGAAGCAATCACTCTTGCTTTGATGTCTGGGAGGCTTTGTTTCACAACATTTATGACACTAGGAGGGAAAACTCCTATTGAAATTTTTTAATTAAGAAGAAATTTCAGTAAGAAAAATGTAATTTGTCCAAGCGTCATCTTACACAAAAGTCCACAACAGCTCCAACTCCCAAGCTCTCATTCACCTGAAACCTAAGCTGGAGCACAGCAAGGTTTTGGCTGGCATGAGTGGTACCACCTGGGTCAGTCTGGAATTACAAGAAAACGTGGCAGTTGTTGCTGTTTTGCCAAAGCTGTGGCTTGCTGGCAGTGTCTCCCAGGTCATGTCCTGGGCAACTTGGAGCCACAGCCCAGCCAGGCTGGGAAGTCACAGCCCTGCAGTCCTCCCTGTTCTCCTGTACTTCTCTGTTGGTGCTCACTGCTCCTCTGAAGCTGGGTGTACAAACACTTCCCAGAAGGGTAGAGGCCAATCCTTCTGAATTTTGGAGTGCCTCTAATTGTTGCTGCAATGAAAAGAGAGGGGGGGTGAGATCTAATCCTTGCAGATGGAGACTTTGCGGAGCCATGGGGCTGCCTAAAACATTTGTAGGCAAACATTTTGTACTAGTGGTTAATTGATTTCCAGTGAAAAGCTTGAGATGCCTCAGCTTTAGGACTTCAGGTGGTGTTCCCTCGGACACTGTTATCTTGTGTTCTGTGGTGTGTATCATGCAAGGATGGAGGTGTCTGCTCCTTCTGGCAGTGTACTTACAACTCCTTGCTTTGCTCTGGCTGCATCTGGAGAGCATTGGAAATGGTTTCACGCAGTGTCTTATCTTAATCAGTCTGAATGGGTGATTATTTTGGGCTGTGAAGCCTCTCCCTCGATTCCTCAGGGCCCTAATCTTGCTGCTTACCAAGAGAAAAACTTTTTCCCTCTTAGCACAAGGCTCTGCCACCTCCCCAAACTTCCAACAGATGAAATATGCTGCAGCCCAAGTGTTTATTTAGACTTCAAGAAGAAAGAACCACAGAAGGAAAAAAATCTATTCAAATAAAAAGACCTTTTCTCCTGATGGGTTTTTGATGACATTATTTTGGTGGCTAGACACTTGACTTTACAGTATATAAATATTCATATGCCTTCCCATATGAGACAAAAATTCAAGTCAAATAAATTCAAGTCAATTTGGTACTCTCATTTCTCTCCTTTAACAAACTTCTTTATTATTTTTGCAACTAAGTAATAGGTATTTGACTAACCATTAATTTTTCCCACAAGTAACCTTGGATAAATAAAATAATTTTTAAAACAGAGGGGGAAAGTAACTTCTCAATACACAGAGAATTTCTTCTATCAGTCATTATCCACCATGGCAAATGTAAAGCTTCATACTGTATGTGAAAGCTGACTGGTCAATCCTCAACTCAGAAAAATAGTTTTCATTTGGTACTGGTTCACACAAACTTGAATTGCTCTCCCTGGGACTTTAGTGGCATTATTCAAACTGTTGAAATGCAGCAATGCTTTTCTAATCATCCATTATTAAATCCCAGTCATCCAGATCCTTGCTAAGCAAAACCTCTGACGATGTCCTTTAGCTGTGGCCCAATTTGTATCCAAGCAAATTTCAAAACCCCTCTTCAGCTTATTAGAGCACTGTGTTGGCAGCTGCATAACAGCCTTGTGGCCGGACAGTGCTCAGGGAAGTGCAAGTATATGTGCTTTACAAACATAGATCCAAACCACAGGCTTTCAAGGGTTTGTGTTTCTGGGCTTGGTTGTCCTGTTAGTCAGCTTCAGAGAAACTTGCACATTTAGATCCTGCCGACTTCAGTGAGAAACAAATACCTGCCTTGGTGTAGATTTAACTGTTTTCTTCGTTTGGGATGGATTCTGATACATCATTACCTCTGAGTTGTTGTTTAAAAGGACAACCCTTTCTTTTGGGAAACAGAGAGGCTTTGGGATTTTTGTCTTAGTGCTTTGTAAGGAAAGACAGTAATTCCTTCTGCATGGTGTTTCCAGTAAAGGAGAACACCGTGTTGTCCTAGGGCAGGAACTGGTGCTTGCTTTGGTTCCCTTTAGGCGTCCCCATATTGCAGGATTTTTAGTCTTTTTTCCCTAGCAAATCAGGGAAAAGCCCTTTTAAGGTTGACACTGTGTTTTTCCTCAGAAGAAGAAACACATTTGTCAGAAAAACTAATGTCATCTACTGAGTTCTGGTATCTCAGTATGAGCTGATTTGAAGCAGCATCAGCTGGGACAAAGCTGGTTCCAAGCTACAACTGCTGTGAATTAGCACAGGCCCAGCAGGAGCCCAGGGAAGGGCTGTGAGCCTTGGGGGGCTGGTGGAAGAAGGTTTAGTGTTCTTAAGTTTGCAATGGGCTGTTGAGTCAGTTTGGTCTGAGTTAGTGTAAGTGTGAATAGTGAGTAGCTAGGAAGATCCTTGTCCTTATGGACTGTGTTGATAAATACAAATTTTGATCTTGTTGAAGCTCCCTTAGCCAGCAGTAAAGCACAGGAGTGCTGTTTAAGAAAGGATAGGTGGAAATAGCTAGATGCATCTTTTAATGGATGCTGTTCTTGTGTTTTGGGCGGACTGGTATGACAACAAGGCAAGCAATCTGTGGCTAAAAGGTAGGTGGAAAACTCATTTGCCTTCACGGATGCTGATAGGAGAGAGGGGACTGAAAGTTTCAGTGATGAGAAAGAGGGAAAGATTGCGTGCAGCCTAACACCTTTGAAGCTGAGAGAGAAAAGAGATGTCAGCATCCCTAAGCCAGAATCCCTTGCTGAGAGTTCTTGAAGGCATCTGGATATCTACCTCCCATCCCATCTTGATGCCTTGACTAGCTAGCAAAAACTTCATACTTGGGAAAAAACAGCTTACAAAGCTGTGCTGGGGCCATTCACTTTGGTTCAGTGGAGCTACCTGCTAAAATATGTCTCTAACGAGCTCTGTTTGGGCTGCTATCTCTCCTGGGAGTTGTGTTGCCTGTGCTGCACTGGTTGAGTGGTTCCCTTCTTCCTTTCCCTTGACTTTTGCAGGCTTGGATCTTCCACAGAGCTGATTGGTGTTTGTTTGACATCACACCCCTGCCAGTGATAAGCATATATCTGGTTGTTTTGTTTTGTTCTGTCTTTTAACTGGAGGTTGCTTAAATACATCAGTGAAACACTCTGTACTGTGGAACAGAAATAATAAACTTCTGAAAGTTCCAGGCTCCTGCCAGGTGCCAAGAGAATGAGCGATGAAGATTTCTGCCTGCAAATCCCAGCACTAGCAGGGCCTCTTGATTTGGTCCACCCTCTGTATGTGGGTGTTGGGTACAGTAGCATAATTTTAGAGGTGTGGATTGATTTGTCCCATTTTTCCCACCACATGTCCCAGGATACTGGGAGAGGAAATCTTAGCTATTTGAAAGAGAGTGGGAAGAGAAAAAGTGGCTAGATTTAATGAAAGCACAAGCTCCATTACTTTTTCTCCGTCCTTAATTATTTTTTCTGCTTGTTCAACTCAATTAACACATGGGAAGGGCTGCGTAGTTTGGTGCCTGACTCTCAAAAAGTTTGAATGTAGGCTTCCTCAGTAGATGTTCTGAAGCTTTACTGTACAGATGAGTAGCCTATGTTGCTTCCTGATATTGGTTGTTGTTCTCCTAGTTCAGCACATAGATCTGCATAGATTGCTCTACATTTTGTACTTTTAGCAGCTAAATGTTTTGTCCTCAAAAATAATCCTTCTTCTCAGAGCCAATTATTTTCCCAGTTGGATCTCAGAGCTGGACTTCAAAGCTCCACAGAAATTGGGTTGAGACCCATCTATGTTATTCTTAGACTGTAACAGCTGCTGTATTTGAAGTAGATGGCAGCTGTTCTTGAACTGTAAGCTGTCTATCCAGGAACCAGCAGAGTTTAGGTCAGACCTCAGCAAAGTCCAAATGCTGAAATTCTATTACTCAGCTGAATTTTATGTTGAAGTACCTCTGCACCAAGCTGTGGTTACAGTGGTGACTGTAGTGTAGGCGTAACACAGTCAGACATTCTTTAGTATTCCATTAGGCACCTAATACCATCCAAGTTTTGGGTTTATATTGTCTTGGCACTTTTTGTGTCAGAGCCATGGTGTTTTGAAGTTCCCAGAAAGCCTCACAAGATTAATGTAAATCTTCAAACTTGTTGTATGTTTTGCTTCTAAAGTGAAAAGGCTGGGAAAAGGAGAATTGGATGTTTTGGTGTGGGTTTTCTTTGTTGGTTTTGTTTTCTTTTTTCTCTCCAGTAACAGGGTCATGTGTAAAAATAACCAGTATGGTGCTCTAGCTTTGTGTGAGTGATTGTGCAGTGAGGGAGAGGAATCTGACTGTCTGTGGCGGTGTTGCCCTAAGGACCAGTGTATCTTTGCATAGCAGTGCTGTGGAAGTACTACATGTTCTTTTTAGGTGATCTGATCTTATCTGGACACTGAAGAATGGGGTCCTAGCTTTGTTTTTGAAGCAATAGCATTAAATTGGATCTCTTTGAACATAGCTCATGTCTGGCCAAAATTTGGTGACTGTTTTATAAAGTCAGTGTGAATCAATGTGTGTGTGCACACCACAGTTTTTTGTTCCACAGTGGAACTGCTGCCCGTAAGGATAGCTGCCCAGGTGGATTTGAGCTATGTACCAAAACAAAGGTAAATAAATGCAATATCAATAAATGCATCAAATCTGAATTACTCTGTTAAAATATGAGCTGCCTCTTTTTAGAATACCACCAAATTGCTACTCCTCTTCTAACTTTAGAAAACTATTGCATTTTACAGAGAGAAATTGTGTGTCATTCCCCTAGTTGACTTCTGGCTAAATTCCTTTGCTCGGTTTGTACCCTAAACAGCTAAATGCTTAGTCCTCAAAAATAATCCTCCCTCTTGGAGGCAAATGCTTTCCTTTCAACACTGTTTCCTTCATAACAGGGCAAGGGTGGGATTCCCAGCCTCAGGCTGATCTGCAGCTCTAGACTGAAACTAAATACAATGCCCTGGGACCAAGTCCCATCATCTGCAGAAGCTGGGCAAGAGGAAATGTTTCTTGTGTTAGCTCAGCTTGTGGCCACACTGGGAGAATTTGTTTTCACACCAAACAGTTGGCTGACTTCTCTGTTGGGGGGAAAGGAGAATCAAGGACTGATCTCTGAGAGACAAGGTTTTGCCTTAGCAAGAGTCCTTTCCAGAGACATGCTGTTATTTTTCGGTGGGTATGCGTATACAGTACTTGCCTCCCTGAAACACAAGCATAAATATTTTGCTGGTGGTGCACTTCTGTGTGCAACATCAGGGTTCAGGAGAGCTGCTTGTATGTGCTGCTTGTTGTCTTTAAATCATTGCACAAGTAGAGTGGTGCTTGCCTGCTCTTATTCCCAGAACATCAAATTTGATGGCTCTGGTGACAGGGTTTGGGTAACTTATGAATCCCAGCCTGCTTGCAGAGTGTTGCTCAGCATGTACTTTTGTTTCAGGTTGACTTCCAAGTTCAAAGAACAACATTTAAAATGCTGGTTTGAAAACACTATGCACCCACTTGATGATTATTCTTTCTAACCTATTTCCCCCGTGTAGTTCAGTGCTTTCTTGCCAGGAACAGCCTCTATTTGGTTCAGCTTTTGACCTCCCATTGTGCAGGGAACTGAAAGTCCTCTTGGAGCTCAGCCTGGCACAAGCCCAAACATGGAGCCTGTCTCTGTGTGGGGTAACGAGACCGCCACCTGGGCTTGTAAATCACCCCCCATCAGGAGCAGAAGGTGAATGTCTTCTTGTTGCTGTGGCAAATATTTTGAGTGAAGTTTTCACATGTCCCTCTTGAGTGATGAGAGAGGACATTAGAGATGCTTGGTTTACTTCAGTGTGTATGGGGATTTTGGATGCCTGCATGTTTGCTAAGCATGTTCTTTAGCTTTTATTTCTAAATGATGTTGCATCTATGCCAGATAAAAAGAACTAATTTGTGCATCATCATTTGGAGAATCAGCAATTCCTAGTTATTTGTGTTACAGAAAGCCTTTGGGGATGGAAATGTATCTTCTTCAGATGAATGAGATACTTTGTAATCGGCTCCATATGAAAAAAGCAATAGGATTACTGGAAATTACTGGAAAAATTTTGTGACAAAATATTTTCATTACTATGCATAATGCCTTCCTGAACTCCAGCAGTGGTTTTCACTGGTTTTGTTAAAAACATTGCTGTTACAGCTTATCCATTGCGTTAGAAGACAAAGCTGTGTAGTCTGTAGAGATTTCTGATTTTTCAGACTACATCAGAATTATTGCTGTCTTGTTAGAATGTAGATTGCTGAGGATTTTCTGGGTCTAATAATGGCAAATGATTTCCAGTTAATATTCACCAGCTACTTTCTACTTTTTGGTAACAATTTTAGACTATCTTGTTGACCAACAAGCACTTCCTAACTCTAGATGGTACCCTTAAAGAAGAAAATAATCTTGCACAGCCTTGGCAAAGCTACTCTAACTTGAACATGGTTCTTGAGATCTGGAATACTGAGCCACAGCTCAGTGCCACAGTCCTGGCATTTGACATAATGACTTATAAGAAAAAGGTACTTAATTAAGAGTAAACAGAAGACATATATATGAAAGCTGGCAAATGTCTACTGCCATTCTACTCCTTGCTGGCAGTGAGTGAAAGTGCCTGTGAATGATAAAGCACTGAATACATGTTGAATATAGGTTCTGCAGTCACATCCAGTTTCTGGTTTTTACGCTTTTAGGGGTGTATTATGTTTTTCTAGTTGGTATGTATTCAATTTCTTCTATTTCTCTTCTAAAGTCTGCTCAGGAAGACCACAAACTACTGCTGAAAGAAAGGGAAGACTGAGTCAGTTGTTAACATTAATTGCCTGCTGTTTGATATCCTTAAGCTTATTGCCTAATGGCATGTATGTGGGTTTTAGAGGACAAGAGGGATTGTGAGGGGAATAAAATGGAGACCTCCATGGAAATAAGATTTAGCTTTAGCATTCTGGCTGAGAAAAAGTGATCATGTTAAAACTTTTGCCCTTTAATCTCTGTCTTGATCTATCGTGCCCACCAGTTTCTTTCCTTGAAATGATACCACCTGAAACAAGCATTTTCTGAGTAAATCCGTGTAATGTCAATGGTAGAATAGAGCAGAGCCCAGTGTGATGTTGATTATTTGGCTACACAGGTGGCTCAACACCACCTGTCAGTTGTCTTTGCTCCACTGAGTTCAGTGGTCAGGGGATTGACTGTGAGGAGCTCCCTGTCAGCGCCTGTGGGTTTGGCCTCATTAAGGCTTCTAGAAAGTTTGTCAGTCTAACCTTATAGCTTGTTTAGGATTTTGGAGAACTGACTGCTCCTGAGGTCAAATCCTTCTGGAGTGACAAGAGACACAAGTGCAGCTACAATCAAGACGCCTGTAACAGAAATAGCACTCCCTTGCAAATTTATCTAGGAAAAGCACTGAAGTAAAAAGCAAAGTGTCAGTCTAGTAAATCTGTGCCAGGTGATTTTCACTAGGTTTTTCCCAGCAGTGGATTTTGTTAGAGCTGTGCAGTAGCAAGCAATAGTGCTCTCAGACAGAACAACAAATTAGCACAAAAAATTAGGCAACCATTGCAAGAATGCAGGCACGTTTACTGCCTCATCTGGGGAGTAACTTTTGATTGTTTTGGGGAAAGTAAATGTGCTGATTGCCCCAAGCAGTAGTTATTTGCAAAGCAGTTATAAGCCCCCTGCAGTTAAAGCACAACAGGTTGCTGAGATGCTTGGGTATTGTCACATGATCTGTACCACCTAGTCCTGGTGCTTTGAGAGGGGAAGTGTGATGTTTCAGAACAGAATAAGAATAGTCTAATTCTGGCATGAATTCTGTCTTTCACCTTCCTCTGTATAAGAGGAAGTGAGATTTGGAAAAATTAGAGTAGAATCTTTGTCCCCAGTGCATTCTGCCAAGCTCATGCTGGCAGGATAACTTGTGGTTCCACTTTTCTGGGAGCTGGGCTGAAGGCAGGTACCATGGTAGACCATAAGTTGTCCTAGACAGTGGCTGGCTGATGCCCTTTCTCATGATTTGGGCACAGACTTGCCAAGATGGACCTCCTGCCATATGAAGAAATAGCTGTGTATTTAATCCATGGGGAAATCAGTTGTTAGCTCCTCTTTTGCTTTGAGGTTCAAGCCATAACCAATCCATAAAGTCAAGGAATGAATTAGCTTTCAAGAACCTCTAGTGACTGCAATGCTCAAAGGCACATTCAGTTGAAGAATCTCACAATTAATACAAATCTTCCTTCTGAACATAAGAATCTAGGAGGTGCAGGTGGTTCTGATATGCAATTATAAATGAACAGGTGGACACATGTTTGAAAATGAAGTTTGGGTTAATCTGAAGTTAAACTTTTATAGAGATCACTGAAATGGAGTCACATTTTACATCTTGCTTTGGTTTCTACAAATATGTTGAATATTTAGTGTAGCCAAGCAGCAGAGGCACCAGTCATTAAATAGAGCTCCTTCTAGCTTGTAGTTAATTTAGTTAAGCACAATTATTTCCATCACTTTCCTTTTTGTTTTGCTGCAGGGAGAGGCTGTACTAGTAGTTAGTAGTAAAATGGATCACATGTGCTAGCAATTGAATAGTTCAGTGTCAAGAATCAGAAGGATTAGAAACCTAGGCTTGGGCTCTCTGATGAATTTTGTGAAGCTCTTCTACAGGAGTTAATGCACTCTCCTGCCAGGTGTAGTGTGGGCACACTTTAGGATTGAAGCTTGCAGGAGCACACCACAGCAGTACTCTGAGAGCTCCTGCTTTTGTAAAAACACAGCAATCCTTTAGGGGTGTGTAGGAAGAGTCTATGTTTAAGCCAGAACTTAATACTGGAGTAACCCTGCTTTGGGTTTTCAGTGTGTTTAGGGACCTACTCTTCCTGCAGGCTCAATAGCTTTGAAGCCTAGTCTAGAGTGTCTTGAACTCTGCCCTAGGTAGGAAAGCCAAAGGTGGCACTGAAATGTTCATTTTCTGTATATTTCTAAACTTAACAAAATAAACTTCAACCTAGATAGATCGTTGGTTCTGTGGCTTGCAGCAAAATGTAATAAAACGAATAACCATAGGCTTTAATATCATCTCACACAATTGTATTACCACCCAATTACTTTTTTGACCTCTTTAGAAACATGCTTCTCTTAAAACACACTCAGTCTGCAGTTCTCACTGTCTTCTCTGTGTCTTTTGTGTCAAACAAATTGATTGTATTACATCATGCCCTGGCTCCAATTTGTAGGAGCACAGCAAAGTGAAAGGTGTTGTGTGTCTTGGACAAAGAGTTTGTCTTCTCAGTGGCTGCTTGCTCAGTTTCTCAGACCTGAAAGGACTCAAGACAACTATCTATTTTTCTGAAATTATTAAGCAAATATGACAATTGTCTTCTGTCAGTGGCTGAGTTTTTGAAGTCATTAGGCTGTTCTTGTGATAAATTAAGCCTACTGAGCTAATTCTGCCACCTCCTTCAGTAAGTAGCCTATCCAGTCAATAGTGCTAACACACAGCCTTCACTAACTTTAAACAAGTTTGATGAGAGACTCCCTGTCTCTGATTTAGAAAGTAATTCTATCATCTTGCTGATTGTTTTCAGCCATGAAAATATTTTGCATAAACTGATACTTGGCAGAGAAAGATGTTGACACTGCTTCTGGATAGTCTAGGAATGGCACCAGAAAAGGTAGTTTTTTTCCTACAGTTGTTGTGAAATGTGTTGTAGGATTTTTTAGTCCACAGCAGGTGCAGGACTGTTAATCTTGTCCTTGTGTGATACTGGCAAAATATGAACCCATATTTTGTGTGGCTGTACAAGGGGCCATAAAGAAGAATTGCAGGTTGCTTATATGGACTAAATAATCCTGGACATCTTCCTTTATCATCCCAGGGTTAAAGGCTCAAACAAGATCTTAAAGGTCTGCAGGATCAGATTTAAGTGCTGAACACCCACAAATCATGCTAGGTTTACTGTACAATGGAAGCAGAAGGAAAAGTACAGCTTGGCGCTCACTAGATCAGACCCAGACAAACCCAACCAGTAACTGTATTAAGGGGTAGAAGCTACATACTGAAGTCTTGAAAAGGGAGATTTGCTATTCAGTCTGAGAGAAGTTGTATCTCACAGGTGGTGTTTTAAATGAAAACTTTCCAAATGCCAAGTTCCATAACATTCTAGGCATTTCTAAAAATGATGAAGGGAGAACTCTATTAAGAAAGAAGTATTTATTTTGTGCAAGACATCACTGGAATAGATAATGCATTTTATGGTATGTGTAATATTCCTTTTCAACTTTTAGTAGAGAGCTTGAGTGCTTTGATGCCCTTCATTAAGTCTCATTACTGTCTCTGAAGCTGTCCAGCTAAGAACCAATCACCATAACCAGAAAGTCTTTTCCATGTTGATAGGCAGAGATGCCTGTGCTGATGCAAAATGTACTGTTGGACATCCAAACTCTCTGGCAGATTTCAGTTCACAGTTTTATATGTGTCTCAACCCAGTCCAGTCTTCTGTGTTACTTCAAAATATGGTCCTGTCAGACACCTCCTAAGGGAAAGAGCCACCCTGGATGTGGCAAGACCACTGGTAATGAATGCCTGCCTCTGTTCAGTAGCCTCATTACAGATGAAGAATGTAGGCTTAATAGGGAACACTGGTGTCTTACTGGACAAATACTTTCTAGTTCATTTAACTGCTTAAATAAAATGTTTCAGGACCCTCCAGTTAATAGAAATACTATTACCTTTGCAGTTAGTATTTTTCTTTTTTTTAAAATAATCTTTCATTTACAGATAGACGGGATAAACTGGAATGCCAGCATTTGGTGGGTTTTCCTCCCTAGATGTGAAAAGAGAGGCTAGACTGGGTGAAGGATTGAAGGACGTAGACTTCTAGATTAATATTGTTTGTAACTGAGATTTTGAGAGCAGCTGTAAGGCATTGCGGACTGCGGATATCTCTTCCAACTTTAGCACTTTTGCCTCAATGAATGGTAGAAAAGGCAAGATTTGTTGTGTGTAGATGCTTCAGGTCTCTTAAGACAGCATGTCTCAAAACTTGCTCATCTTTTCCCAGCTGTGAGAGTTGATCTCTCACATTACAGTGAAGAAACAAAAAAAAAAAGATTTAAAAAGAAAGCAGCAGGGATGATTGCAGTGAAAGAGAAATATTAAATGTAGTTTAGAGCTGGGGGCAACCTTTGTTTTGCAGATTATTTTCTGGCATTCAGCCTGATCCAGGAAACCACTTCTATCAAGAGAATGAAAGATTAAAGTCAGAAATTTAATTGCTTAAGAAAAAAGATTTACTACCCATGAGGTTCATTGGCATCCAAAATAAGGCCTGTTCTGTACTGTACACTACATCTCAACCACACAGAAAACTATCACAGAGAAATAGAAATCCTTGCAGCTCCAAGAACAGGCTTCTAGTTCCACCACAAGAAAGTGATTTCTCAATACCGCTGGAATGTGGTTTCTAGTACAGAATTTCTGCTTACAATATTCTTCTGTCATCTGGTGAATTTAAAGAATGAAATTATAAAGGAGGAAATATTTTGTTATTACAGATCAAATAAATTAGGCCCTGTTAGATGAATAGCTTGTTGAGTTATCCATAAGACACTTTATTTTTCTTCATGTCTCATTCATATAAAGTAGTATAAATGTTGCTCTTCTGGCTATTAGCATGTGATGCAACACATACTATGTCTTTGGGCTGTCTAGGCTAGTGCCAAGAAGATAGCTCCTCTAGTGCAAAATGGGGCAGCCAAGAGGCTTTAGAAATGCCAGTTCAGTATTTTCTGAGCTGTGCTCTTATTACAGTGATTATTATGAGAAAGAAAAATAATAATGTGGTTTTAGCCTTTCCAAAAAGAAAGCCCCTCAAAAATCAAGTAAAAAAGTCCCAACCACCCAACCCCCCCAAACTCATGCACTAACTACATGTGTTAGCACTTCGTATTCTTAGTTACCTTGCTGTGGATTACCTGCCTAGTGGGATAAGGGCTTTCCTTTCTCTAGGGACAGTAAGAGAGGTAACGGAATAAAAATCCTGGAATTTTTCTGTGGTTTACTCTTTCTTTTTGCCGTTGGTGGTGGTGGTTTTTGGTTTGATTTTTTTTTTTCTTTTTAGCTTAGTTTGGGGTTGTATTTTTTTGTTTGTTTGTTTTTGCATTACCAGAGCATATAGAGCCTTTAGCAGGAATTGTCATCCCTCAAGGAGTAGAAGGCTCAGATGAAAGGACGGAGGGAAAACTGTGGGATAGAGCAGTAATTTGAGTATCTTGGGTGTTCAGTAGCTATGTAAGATTAATTTTACACTGAAAAGGGAAGTTCCGGACTCCCAGTCTGAAAGCATACACACTCAGCCATGCAGTGTCTGTCTCCCTCCATGCACTGGGAGGGAAGACAGGGACTGGACTCTGGAGGCTCTAGCATACTTCCATCAGGAAGGGTTGTGCTGGAGTGGAGCCTCTTGAGAGATGAAAGAAAAGGGGAAGACTCTGTGCTCGGCTTCTGTACCCATCAATCATGACAGAAATGGATCCAAAGCAACTCTGAGGTGAATCTACAGCTACAGTCAGCGGAGAACATTGTCCTAAGGAGATTTCTGTATTTTGAAGTGTAGTCTGCTTCTCTTGTGCTTGTCACAGTAAGATTTTGGTAACAACCTTTACTAGAAATGGACAACTTGGGGAAAAACCTGAACCTGGGGCCAAGCCAAGGCATCTGATTTACTTTCACATGTCCAAACACCAGTAATACCTCTAAAGCTATCTGCAGGCATGTACCATACAAAAATGTGCCAAATTATATACGTTGGAAAGTGGTTGCCAAGAAATAATGACAGTAATTATTTTCACTGGCTTTTTATTTTTTTTGGCTTGTCCGCATCTGTGAGCCCGGAAATAAGTCAAACCCGGGCAATGTGTTGGAATATGAATTTCAGATTAACCACCTTCTCAGCATCCCCCTGGCAACACGTCTGCCCCAATGGCTGATAGACTTTGTGGTTCCTCTGTGGACCGCACCAGTTGGGAACTTCAGCAGAACTTACCTTACCAGAATTAACTTGGGAACAGGATCTTCCCTGAATGGGGGGATGGAGGACTGCAATCCAATTTAAAAGTCAAGCACAGAAGGAAAAATATTGTCAAGTACTTCTACCTTCTGAATATTCTATTTCAGTCTTCTTTAGGACAAGTGGTTGCTCCCTACTTTCCCAGCTCAGCCAGACAAGCCTATCTGTTTTGTAATTAACAGGCTGGTATCTGGTGTCTGAAAAACTCTACCCATCTGACTGGTTTAGTGTTTCAGAAAGCCTTAAGTTTGAAAAACGCATAAACATCTGGGTTGCATTCCTTAAGTATTCTCACATATCCTGAGTTGGGAAGAGCAGAATGGTACATTGGATAAGCTGGCGTCTGAAGGTTTAAAGACTTCTGATTAGTGCTTTGTAAGATATAACTTGGCATTTTGTGGTACTTCTCACTTCTGGACTGTATCTCCCTTACTTGCTTTGAAGCTTGTTTTCAGGTTTTTGATGTTACTGTGATTTAACTAGAAAACTGGTCTTATTTTTGAATGTACTAACTTCTTTGGTTTTATGCCTACAAGCAGGTACCAGGTGTTTCAGTTAAAGGATTGAGAATTGATGAGGAGATGTTTTCCTGCAGCCTGTTAGCTCATTCATCAAGAATTCAGTGGTATCTGAAGCAGCTTTTTTCTTTCTAAAGCTGGAATAAGGACCACTACATTTGCAAGGCTTTATCCCCTGTGCCTGTTAAATAGCTTTGCTTTTTACATGGCAGAGCTGTAGCAGGCGTCCCTTGCTCTGTATGGCACATGTGTGAAGATGCTGATTTCAACAGAATTCACAGTAAAATGTCAAGAGCTTGTGAGGCTCATGTGATACTGTAAACAACAGACAGGAGTGTGTCAAAATGCCTCTACATTCAAGGCACATACAAAACTCTTTGGAATGTGCAAAGGGTGATTTTAGCATAGTACAAGAGTCTGAGTCTGGTCTCCTCGTTGGACCACATCAATCCTTGCTGCTTTGCAGCCTACCTGTACTGGGACACATGACTTAGTGGCATGTGCAAGAATAGTGTTTTCCCAATCCCTCCTCCTTGTCCCAAACCATTGTTCCCTAGCACTCAGGTGAGCATGACCTTGGTCTCTGTTGTTTGAAGCAAAATTGTTCCTGTGTGAATTCTTGGCTCTTGAAAGCAGCTGGTGTCCTCCAGCAAAGTTTCATTGGATTTGTAGACACTATGAAGTTAGTACTCTGAGCACGGAATAATGGACCTTTCCTGGCACAGAGAATGAGATAATTGAATTAACAGAAGGAAAACATTAGCATAGAGCAGGTCGTGGGTCTATGGGTGTTTACTCCTGTGATGTGAACTCTGTGACTGATGACAGAGGTGCAAGGATAGACAGCTGAGAACAGTGACAGTCCAAGGATGAAACTTCTCTGTTTTATGCTGCTCTGCCATAGGGTTCTTTTAAATTGCCTATCTGTCAAACAAAAGATGAAATAAGTACGTAGAGCTTGCTCTGAAAAGACTTCCTTTATGTCTTCAGTACTTGCTCAGCGTATTTTTATTACAATGAAAAAATACTTTCCAGTTAGTCAGCTAAAAGATCCTTATTTGTTTATTCCATTTAACTGAACCATGGAGGTCTAGGGGTAAAGTTCAATGCTCTGTTTGGGAAACAGAATGTACAGTCCTTGATTCTGCTAACAGGAGGCTGGTACTTGATCTATCTGTCCTGCCACTAGTGTCAAAAATAAGATTTAAATTGACCCCAAAATGTATCATGAAGTGGTCTGCTGAAAAAAATCTCATAATTTCTTAAGAGTTAGAACAGTATGTGGCTGATAGCTTCAATTTAGCCCTCATGCACTGAGCCAGTTTGACACTGGCTGAATTCCCCCTGCCCCAACACATCTTTGACAGTCATCATCCAATCTGCTGCTGAAGAGAAAGTTACTATCTCCTTGTTAGCACCAACAGGAGGCAAAGTCTTACAGAAAATCCCCCTGAGAGGTGTAGCTGTGCTGCAGGTGCAGCCCTGCGGAACAAATTCCAGTTGCTGTTGAGGCACAAGGAGAGAAATACAGGGATGCCTTTTGAGTCTTTTCATATATCCATAAGGACAGAACCAGCAGTACAGCATGTGTCTCCCAAAAAAGAAAGTTTGTTCTCCTGGACATGCAGCTTTGAGATCCTATTTTCTATTACTGTAGGAAGTTATGAGTCCTTGGGTATCGATTCTGTGTGGGGTGAAGCAGAGACATCCCACGGCAGCCCTTGCCTTCTGTGGCCCTGAGTCAGCAGGATATGAACACCTCTCTGCTCTGCTCTTGAAACTGCTCTGGGATGTCAGAAAGACACAGGTCCCTCTATCCTTTGGGCTGGACTATTTGCTATATCAAAATTCCTATGGACTCTCTAGATTGGAAAAACTGCTCTTCAAGACATCTGTTCCCAGTAAGGCATGC
This sequence comes from Trochalopteron elliotii, assembly GCA_024734555.1. NCBI lineage: Eukaryota > Metazoa > Chordata > Aves > Passeriformes > Leiothrichidae > Trochalopteron > Trochalopteron elliotii. Next base: position 4,953,463 of record JANPWX010000135.1, read on the forward strand.
TTGTGGGGTGCCTACTCTGGGGCAGGGACTGCTATGAATCCCCTCTGGCTCTGATGGGCTGTATATGAGCAGCTGCAGTATTGCAGGATTTTCTGAGGTGTTTGGGAACTCCAGGAGTCATGGTAGGATTCTGCATTATGCAGAAATAAAATGTTTCTCACATTAAAAAGGAGCAGTCTCTTCATTTGTCATAGTACATCAAAGTCATTAGTTTTCAGCCCAGAGGAAGAAAACACCCTCAGAATGTCAGTGTTTGCAAGGAACAGAAATGCTGAGTGATCTCTGGTGTCTCTTTTTTTATGGCAATGATATCACAAAGGCATCAGCCAGCTATGTGCTTGCACTTTCTTTTGGAAACAATATTGCTTTCTTAAACTTTCTCAGACTAAGGCTTTCAAGGCATTCTCAGGGACTGCAGACCTCCCTGTAGTTGGGCTCTTACCAAAGAGGTTCCTCGAGGCTGAAGGCTACAAAGAGGGCCATCATATTTCTTGGTCATCTTGAAAAGGACTTGCAGCCTCATCAACAATCCCCTCTGAAAACGTTTGGAACAGTGATGACTGATGTTGTGAAATATGCCTGTGGTGGCTGCCCAACTATTGTTAGCACCTGCAAGGTTCATGGTTAGGAGATATTAGGGGAAGGGTTTGAAGAATTTGAAGCATGAAGTAAAGATATCCTAAGAGCAGATAGAATAGAGGGGTTTGACTTCAGAGACCCATATGTTTTCATGGTATACCTGTGGGGCGTGCCTTTGTAAAATATGTAAAAATTTCTTTGCAAAGATTGAATTGATTAAACAATGGTCAAGACAAGAAGGAAACAGGTTTGGTACATGAACTAGAACAATGTAAAGGAAAGAGCTTTTAGGTCCATTATTTATGATATCTAGCCACAGCATCATGAGGTTGAATATCATGGATACCTTATTCACAAGCAGTGCTCATTTGGTACCTGTGATGCTGCTTCTGGCTTGAGTGTAACACATTGGGTGAATTTATTTGCCACTTATGGTTCTTTTAGTGAGAGTCAAGGGTCAGGGGATAAAGAAAACAAGTATTCTTCCCACTCTTTAAGTGTGTGTTACCTGGTGTTCAATGACAACCCCAAAATGGATGTCACTTCCAGCACTGATGGTGGGCAGCACAGAAGTTCTCACAAATCTGAACACAGTAATGGAAACTGGAGCAGCCTCTGCTATGCAGAGAAATATTTTTTTGTTCACAAAACTCATTGCTGGCTCAGAGTGAACTAGAAAAAGCTGTCCTCTGAACTGTGATGTGTTAAACACTTGCAGTCCAAGGCTCTCTGGTAGTCTCTAGCTGATGTTACCCACAAAGGCCCCATTGAACTCTAGTGGAGCAGGACAGCACCCAAGAGACAGATGGTTCATGAGGGGTCTTTCCTGTGCAAAGCTCTGGATGTCAATTCCTTGCAGATGCTATGTAAGAACAAAGCACGGGGCTGTAAATAGAAAAGCAAGAAGATCATGATATAAATATTGCTGGAGTGGAAAGCTTTATCTATAAAGAAATAAAAAATGTGCAGTCAGCTTTGCACTAGACAGCTCTTGCAGCACAGGAGAGCTGTGAAATGAACACCTGGCTGGAAGAAAACTTCTTGGATGTGATGGCCATTGGCCAAGCTCCAGGGTTGGAATGAAGACTGTAAATCAGAAAACTTTCTCACTGGTATTGGTGGCTGTGCAGGGTCTCAGAAGCTGCACCACCCTAGTTGTGCAGGCATTGCTGATTGCAGTGTAGGTGGTCTGAGGCTCTCAGTGTTCCTCTAATTTCAGTTGCCTTCCTCCCGACAAATAAGTTAGGGATTTATGATGGGTGAATAGTCCAAGAAATGCTGCTAAACCAGCATGGGAAGCTTTCCTCAAGGCATGATCTTCAGAGCAGCATAACACAGACTGGATGGTGAAAAGACCTGGCTACAGCTTGGAAAGCAGCTCATGCCTACCACATGCAGAGTCCCTGCTCATCCTGTCTCATCTCTGTGGCAATGTGTGACAGATCTGATCACTTATGAAATAGCACTTAAAAAGAAGTATTTTTACCTTCACTGATCGCAGAGGATGTTTATACAAGGTTGATGGTGCTTTCATTTTGGACAATCATTGTGGGTTTTTCCTTATGTTGTAGTTAATTGCCAACTCTGATACAGCAGCAATGTTTTGTGCTTCAGAAATGGTACCTGAAATAAAGGAGAAACAAAGTGCAAACCATCAGCTCTAATCCACTGATCAAAGACAATCAAACTTATAGAGAGGAACAGCTAAGAGAATTCTTCTATTCCTCCTGAATCTTATGGAAATTTTACTGGATTCAGTAAGACCAGGTCAAAATTGTTTTTATAGTGAACACTTTCTACCTGTAGCATGTAATTTAAACTTTGACTAAAATGTCATCATACCACTTTCACTTCTTGTTTTCAAATAAATATTTTGAAATATATACATAGCCTTTCTATGACTTACTGCCTGTCTATAAGATATGTTGTGCAATTTACAACTTCAGTTTTCATTGTCACCTTGACTACTAACATGCAGTTAAAATGGTGACATTGGAATACTAAGTTTTCAAGTATGCCAAAGGCGAGGTGGGGATTTGTCCTTCTTTGCATCAAAAGTTGAGTATAAAAGTTATATAGGTAACTTCAGTTCTGGGAAAATTATTGGTATAATTTTCTTTACCAGCACAGTTCCCAACCATTTTATAGGGAAATTAAAAAAAATAAAAAGAAACTTTGGTGATTAATTCACAAACAGGATAAGAGCAATCTGCATTGTTTCCATGCACTAGTCAGCTAAAATACTCCTGGCAAATCCTATCCCTTTATCACGCTAATCCTCCAAGTCTGGAAAGAAAATGCAAAAGCATGTTTCAAATGGGAAAGCACCCCCAGCCCCTCTCCCTGTTAATAACTTACTTTTCAAACTCATGCCATCTTGGGGCATTATTTGACTTAACACTGAGTTCCCATTAGTGTATGCAGAACAGAAAATTCAGTTTACCATCTCTAGGGTCTCTGCTGACAACTATTCCCCTGACAAAAAATGAATGGTTTGGTTTTGTGCGTGTGAGCAAGATGCTTTCTACCACTGCACTTTCTCTCAGAGAATTGCTCTGTTGATCTTTGTTTTGGAAATACTGACTTTTGAGTCTGGGAAATCAAACCACCAAGGCAATGCATTGTCTCAGAAAAGTCACGGGCTGCACATCTGAAACACATTGCTCCTCTGCCAGAGATGTTAGCAGTGTAAACTGTATTATTGATTGCTTTATTAGTTGTGTCTAGTGACTGTTCTTGATAAAAAAAAGACACAAGATTCAAAATCATGGATATTTTTTGCTGGCAAAAAATATTTTGATGGTCTTACCTTAGGACACAAAATTCTTCCATGTCTTCACCTGGCAGAATCCAGCACTGCAGCCCAGTGCTTTGTGCATCATTGAGCCCTGTCTCTGTTGCACGGGAGAGGGGAAGCAGCTGAGAGGAGCAAGTGTCAGGGTAGAGGCTCCTTCAAACAAAACTTCAGCCTGGTATCCCTGAGGAGCATAAGCGAAGAGAAGCAAGACCTGGTGCACTGGAGGGGGGACTTGCAGAGAGTTATCAGTCAACAGCTGTAAGCCCAGACTCCTTGCTGCTGATAACAGATCTGCTCATTCAGCCTGGCCACTCGTGCATGGAAAATCAAAGAAGACTGAAATCTGTTCAGGGCAGGGGGAAGGGAATTACTCAACCTTCAGTAAATGCCAGACTACCACAAAACTGTAGTAAAGACACCATGTGTAGCAGGGGAAGATTCACTTAGCACTATCACTTTTAAAGATGCCTCTGCTGATTATTGATCTGTGACACAGACAGTCCACTCACCTCTTGTAGCAAGAAATTAGGAATATCTGTGTTTGGTTTGAATTCTTGGTCAGTAGCAGTTGATAGAAGTATTGATGTTTCCCAAACTATAATTATTTACAAACCCACGTTGCCTTCAAGAAAACTAGGGATGGATGAAATTCCAACCTACTTTTAACAGGCTAACAACACCTCCAGTTTCTTACTCTATCAGATTAAAAGAGCTCCCTTGTCTATAAGGCTGCATGCAGCAATAAAACTCAGCACGGAATAGTGCTTATAGTGTTTCTAAACCCCCAAGTTTCTGCATTCATGTCTAAATTGTTATAAAAACATATGCTTCTGTCTTGCAGCCTTTAGGCTACTAGATGCTTCCATGCTTGGAGGTACACAGTGGCTGCAACCACTTGTGTAGAGCAAGGATCCCCTCTCCTCCCTGTTTTTTTAAATGGCAAGGAAAACTAAGCACATCCCAGAAGCCAGAGCTGATGCATCCTCTGAAAACTTCTTGCTCTGGATGATGGAGGGGACCAGGAACCCAAAGAAATTGTGGCACATCCCAGTAAGAGTTCAGCCCTTGAGCCTATGATTGCCTTGGAGTAGGGGCACAGTGTAGAGATCTCTGTGGTACCTCCCATGAATATGTGGGTGGTAACAATGTGCAAAACCAAGTTTCTGAGTGAAAAAAGTACCCCTGTTCACCCAGGATGGGCCAGCGTCAGAGGCAGTAACAAAGCTGTACATTCAGGACAACGGCAAGAACCCAGAAAATGGGCCTGTTTATGATGGGAGGGCTTCCAAACGAATAGGGCTTTTGGGAGCAAGATTTGCTGCTATGTCTGAAAGACAAATCTTACAGAACCTACCCAATGAACTCAGTAGAGAGGTCTCAAAAACTGCTGGTGCTCGTCATCCTTCTGCAACAGCTTGGCACCTCCAGGGCTTGCAGTTTACAAAGTCCAAGAGCACTGTCTGGATGAAAGGCACTAACTATGCAAATGCAATGTGGGTTATTATCATTATGGTCCTTTCATGTTCTTACTCAAATCACTGATGCACCTTCTGTGTCCAGCTGACCAAGCAGTATTTCTTGCATTATAGGATTCTGATTCCACTTCCACTGTTAATGTTCATTACTTTCTTAGAGAGCTACAATTTCATTATTAATACATCAGTGTAACAGAGTACAGATTACACAAATGCATTTCTGAACATTAGCTAAATATTAGTTTTAAGAACAAAATATGCTTCCTATGCCAACAATATGTTCCTTCTTATACAAATACTTTATGGCTACAATTGCAAAAGTACTTGGAAAAGGCTTTTATTATCTTAAAAGAATATAGCAAAATAAACATTTGCTTATCCTCTCCTTCTTCTAAGGAAAATCAGGATTTTGAGTTTGAAAGGTGGTTACCGTAAATGTTTGAATCTGTTCAATGATAGTATCAGTAAATTTTAAACCTCTTATCTCTCCGAGAATCAGAGGGTGAGTTGCTCATGTACGATCTCTTTCAGTGGTACCACCATCAGCTGTGGTGTGGTTGTCTCTAACTTTGGTGGTCTCCCTAGCCCTGGCTAGAGAGTTGTTGATGTTGTTTGAGCTGAGGAGAGTCCCACAGCTGAGCAATGGGATGAGAGCAGGGTGATGACCATACTCTTAGTGTCACCAATTTTGGAGCTGAAGCTGGTCCAAAAGCTGATTTAGCTGCAAACAGATATTTGGAGCATGGATGTGATGTATCCAAAGTATTTCTTTGCTGTGGTCAAAGCTGGGCTGCAGCTGTCTGTGGGACTAGGGAGACTCAGAGCTGGGTTTGGTTGATCCTATTACAGTACAATTGAGTGCTTGAAGTATCTCTGTGTGCTGACTCTCTTGGCAGTACTGGGGCCAAAACACCTACCTCCTGCCCCTGGGCAGAAGCAGATGCCTCATCACATGTCTGGGGGAATATCTCCCTCCTGCTGGCCTCGCACAGACAGACATTGTGTCCACAGCTGGTTGCATCAGAGATCTTCTGTCCTGCATGGATTCCTGGGACTGGTTTGGTCCGTTATTATGAGACAATCTCCACTTCAGGTCTCATTTCTTGAAATACAGCAAAAGGGCTGGGCTGCTTTATAAGAAATTTCTGTGCTTTAATGTTCCCTTCTCACCCCATGCTTTCATGTTTTAGCCTTAAAACTAAACTTGGGAATTATTTGGAGATCTTCTGAGCAAGACTCTTCTCATTTTGTTCAGGAAAGACTTAGTGCTTACACTGCTGGACTCATCAGTTTTAGCACATCATTTTGGGACCTCTTTAAAATGCAAGCTAGTTGTGTTATCTCCTTCAGAGATATTCACGGGATAGATGCTCTGGTGGATTAAGTTATTTTATGCATTGTAAACAATAGGCTGATGGAGCTGAAGTGCTGAGGTCCTTTTTTAATCAGAGGCACCAGATTAACTTGCTTTTAGTCTTTCAGAAACTCACTTACTCTTAATGAGTTTACCATGATATAGGTCCACAAATTTCCTGTCTGGCTTCTTTTGGCACTCTTAGATAAAAATGCCATCTGGAAAGGAGATTTATTGGTTTTGAGATGATGTCCCTTCCTTATCACCTTGTTTTGCTGGCCCTGAGCTCATCCAAGATAGCAGTACTTACCTAGACAGCATCAGTTTGTCAGACACAAATTGTGGAAAAATTAATTTAAAATACCTTGACCTTTCTACCCCACTGAGATAGGATTTATTTTTTTCCATAGTAAAACCTCTTGCTAATGTAAACTGCTTACATATATATGTATATAAATATGTGTATACATACAAATAACTAAAAGCTTTAGCCTTTTTGTAGTATTCTGCTCTGCTTCCAATATAAACTCTGCCTCAGTTTTGTCATGGAAGGATTTCTATTTTGCATTTGTATTTATTTTGCAGAAGTGAGGTTGGAGCTTCAAATGGCATCTATTGTTGTGTGTTAAGATGCCAATGCCAGCCAGAGGGAGTTTTGTGGCACAGTTTTATTTAGAGACCCTTCATCTCAACACAATTTTCAGTATTTAACTCCATGTGTATGCCTGCCTGAGACAGAGGATGGGTGCAGTCACTGGATGAAGCTTGGCTGAAACACCACAGATACTTTCCATGACATCCAGGTGATAAGGGCTTCCCCACTCTCCATTTCTGGGGACTCAGAAAAATATAAAACGTCATTTAATCAAGATTGCACCAGAAAAATGAGCACAAATACTCACTGGTGCAAGTGTCCAGGGCTCTTCCTCATAGCCAAAAACCAAGCAAAGAGAAAAACTTGGAAAAAAATTGTTACTGATCATAGAAGTTACCAGGGCATGTGATGTGTGCATGCTCACATGTTATGGTAAGCTAGTGTGGAGGACAAAGTTCCTGTTATCTCTTAGCACTTGAGCTCTAGCATCAGCACTTAAAATTTGTCCAAGACATTTAAAACAAAACAATCCTGTGTCTTTTTGTAAACTTTCTATACGAAAATGCCTTACCCAGAAGTTACATAGAAAAGAGAAAATAGAAAAGTGTTTCTAGTTCTGTGTGAGCTGTAGGAAGGTTATTCTTTATACTCAGCCGTCAGTGTTAAGGGATGAGTGTATCCTTTTTGTGTTTGCCTGAATTGCATTCCTGCACAGATCCTGGCTGTCACTGCTGAGGTGCTGCTTCTTCAGTGATTAAAGAAGCATTGTAGAAAAATTAGTTTGTGTTTTCAGAAATATGTGGAGAAAGGCTTATGCATGAATTGGAGGAGGGCATAGAAATTTGCAGTGATGTTCATAGCATCATTTATTAATTATAATAATAACAAATTATGATAAGTTCTCTATAGTTTAGATAAATTTGCTCCAGTGCTCATGGATGGCTAAACTTGAAGGGACTCCTGGGCATAAAAAACAAGCTCTGCTGGAATTATTTAAATTAACCTAAGCATTTAAAAGGCTGTGCACTTTTAACTGGTGAAATTTATCTTGTGGCAATGCAGCTATCTGCTACACAGGAGTAGAGGGCTGCCTCAAGAAATATATGTGATGTGCAAGGAGGAGATTTTTCAAATGTGTTTTAAAAGCATTGCTTTCCTTTCCTTGCACTTGTGCTTTATTCCCATATATTGATTTTGATGCAAGTTCCTTACAGCAAAATGTTCCTCTGATGCAGGAGACTGACAGCTAATTCGTTCCAAGGGATGACTTTACAATGATTTTTCTTTACTGTGAATCCTTATAGCTACAGAGAAGGAAGATGACACATAAGCAAAATTAATTTTTGCTTCTTCCTCTCTGTAAAATTTGTACTTAATGATCTTGCCTCTTCCTCAATGCTGCATTTTTTACTGCAGTGTCCTAATCCAAGCTCTGATCTCACTTTCACTTAGTGTCTGAGCTCTGATGAGCTGTCAGCACTTGATGCTGTCCCTTTCACTCCTTAGTCTCTCATTTAAGACTGGAGTATTTGACTCTCTCGGTGGCTCTAGACATCAGCTAATTTTTTGCAGGACTCTCTTAAAGGAATATTTTGTATTTGTTGTCCTGCTAATGGAAGATGTGAGAGTTGCATTTGCCCTGTCCCAGTATGCACAAGGGAAATTATCATCATGTCAAATTACAGCTGCTGACTCCTGCCAGACAATCCCCTGCCTTATCTTATCTATCTACATTTTTTAATGCCATGTTCATCATCATGACATCTAAGTGTCTTAAAAGTTTTCCATTGCTTCAGAGGAAAGATACATTTATGAGTCTGTTAGTGGAAAACTTTCCCTGGTTCTGTCAATTTGATCTGTGTGTGAACATGGATGATAAAGGTTAAACTGAATTAACACTGAAAAAGTGACCTTCCAGTGCAAGAATCTTTGACTTGCCAAACCTGATCCTTGTTGATATTTTGTCCAAAATACATCATGTGGCTTTTACTTCTGGTTATGTTTGGGGATTAGCTGGATGCTGCAATGCTTCTGGCACTGGTGGTGGAGTGAAGGATCAAGCACTGACACAAGCTCTTGCTCTGTTCCAGTTCATGCTCTCACAGTGATCTTGGGTCTGGTTTGAAGTATTTGAGTCTTCTTGGTTGCCAAGAAGGTGGCACATTCATTGGAAATAAACCAGCTTGGCTTCTGCATTTGAGTTTTATTTTGTACTTCACATTGTAAGGAAGCCTGCTGCCAAGACTGTTGGATGTTAAATAAAACAATTTAAACTAGGAATTGCTGAGATGGCAAGAAGCCCACAAGGGATTTCTTCCTCATTAATCACATTTCTGAGCAAAACCATCATTTATATCTCCTAAATGTTCTGGGGTGTCAGTTGTAAACAGCTGCTGTTTATTTTTCAACCTGTACCAAAGAGCATAAGAAATTAATATAAGGGTTGAAACCTAAGTGTGTATAGACATGTGCTTTGCATGTGTGGGTGCTGCAATTCCTATTCGTTTGGAAGCCCTCCCATCATAAACAGGCCCATTTTCTGGGTTCTTGCCGTTGTCCTGAATGTACAGCTTTGTTACTGCCTCTGACGCTGGCCCATCCTGGGTGAACAGGGGTACTTTTTTCACTCAGAAACTCGTTTTTGCACATTGTTACCACCCACATATTCATGGGAGGTACCACAGATCTGTGTCTCTGGCTCTTTTACTGTCCCCCACTGACTCTAGTTCCACAGTCTCTAGAGGTCTGGTCTGAAGGCAGCCACCTGACTGATGCTAGAGACCAAAGTGTCACTTGCCAAGTACTGCCTTTGTCCCTGAGACACACCACGATCCTTGTATGGCTCCTGGAATATCAGATTTTGCCTGTGTACTTGCTGTGGTTGCTACTGTGCCTTTCCTAGAGGTTTGTGTTGTTGAGATGTGCTGTGCACTGCTGCTGCCCAGCTCAGTGCTAGGCAGCAGGCTGTGAGCTCTTTGATCCTCTCCTTAAGTCACAGCGGATCCATGGAGATCCCTCTCTGATCTGACAGCTCTACATGTTTTTACCCTTTGACCTAGAGCAGTGTTGGAAAAATTAGCAGATCAAAACCAAGCTCATATTATTTTATTATTTGCTGCAATCTACGGTAGAGTGTGACTATGATGTTTTTTCCAGAGTTTCTTTATCTGCTGGGGGGGTGATGCTTCTACTCTTCGGTGATAGTTTGGATTGCAGGAGCAGGCCAAAGGTTGATATATTTCAAAAAGATTTTACTATTCTTTCCTACTGATGTAGAGATTACAAGGCAAACAATAGTAGTAAATGCAGATTCTCAAGTCAAAAGGAGTAGCTGTCTGGCAGTTAGTTCTTCCATCTCGCTAAATAGTGGGGAAGGGGAACACAGAGGTGTGTCTTGGTGCCAGTGAAAACATTTCAGCTTGCTTAACATCTCGCTTAGCTGTACTGCAGCTTGTTTTCTTTTTTCTGTAGTTTTGCATATCAGCAGCTTGCAAACAATGCCAGAGTTTAATTTGCAAGTCTCTGCATTGTCAGAGATCAACTTGTTCTGCTGACATGCTAAAAAAGAAAAAAATCACAAAGAAACACAAGAAGTAGAGAGCTTAATTTGGCCTGCAGACTGTAGGCCATTTCATCCCACTCAAACTGGGTCAGTGTAAAACAAATAAACTGCAGCCATGTGGGTTCTACTGTGGGAGCTGTTGTGCTGCCTTTGATCTTGGAGAAAGTATGAAACTCCTGGATTTGACTCATCAGCGTTCTCCTTCATGCATCTAATAAGAAACATACAAGCTGTCCTGTTGAAGTTGGTAGGTTCACCCACCCAAAATGCCTAAATTTAAGCACACGCCCTAATGTAGGGACATTTCCATCTCTCTTAGACAATGTTTCCTGGACTTTCACTGAGCTGTTCTACAAGAAGAGCAAAAATTGAGAGGATGCAGAGGAGAAGAGAAATATTTGATTCAGGTCCTCCTTCAGCAGACGTTTTTTGCTGCTTAAGGTACGGTTGCTAAAGTCTGTGTGATTGGCTTTGCTGTGTGCTGAAAGATTGCTTCCTCCAAGCTTGTGCTCTAGTTTTCTGCCTTGTAATTAGCTCTTCCACATGGTTACCCCAATGTGCACAGCATGCAGTCATATGATAAGCTTATGGCATTGGACATCCTCAGCCGGCTGAATCACAGGGCAGGGCATTAAATTCTGCCCACCAGATCTGCCAGACAGTAACGCAGGCTGACTGATGGGCAGAGGGGCTGGCTGTGGAGAAGTGACCCCTGAGGGCAGGGACTTGGCTGCTTTTGGGCAGCAAGGGATTACTCCAGTGTTTGGAGAAGCTCAGTGCCTTGTCTGTGCCAGGAGGGTCACAGCAGATGCACCAGCCTGCTGTGCAGGTCCCACTTGGAGATGCCTGCTGCCATGGCACCCATAGCACAGGAACTTCTGTAGCAGGCTGGGCTGAGATGTCTTTCCCTTGAATCTCAAGGTGGGAAAAAATGGAAAGGAGAGGGATACAGTGCTCAGGAACAATGTCTCAGCACTGTACACCAGGAAATCAGATTTTAGCCATGATGGTTTGCTCTCTGAAGAAGTGTAGCAATGATGTTCCATCTTTACAGGCTGCTCCAGCATCACCAGGCATCCCCCTGGCTGCTCACTGCTCATTCTCCCTGACGGTGTGGCTGACCCTGGGGTTTGGGGCAGATGCAATTCCCCGTCTCTCATGAAAATCACTGGGCAGCACTGACCTTTGTTTTCTACTTCATTATGTCTCAAAGGCCAAGCTTTCATATGGTGCAAATTTGCACCTCTCTGCTGACTGCAGTGAAAGGCTCTTGAGAAGCCTAGGAGAAAACATATGGGGGATATGCTGTGATTTTGTCAAATCTGACTTTGGTAGAGTTAAACTGCTTTCTCTGCACAGAGAGACACCAGACCGATACAGACAGTTTGACTCCAGGTTTCACAATGAAGATTTACCCTTTCTTTGAGTACCTGCAGTTCCCAATTAAAATCTTAACTTGAAGAGACAGATGTCATTTCATTGGATCTGATTCTTCAAATCCTTCTGTGCAATTTTCTGGTTTATAAAGTTTTATTTTAAAGCCTCTGTTTTCTAAAGTGGTGTTTGGTGTCTTGTTGCTTTCATGTCAAAACAATTAGGAGCAAGGCGACCTGAACTCCTTGCTAGAGCCATGGCAACAGAAGAGCTCATAAACACAAACAAACTTTTGAATTATGTCAGATAAGCCTTCTGATGAGAAAAATTAAGAAGAGAGAGGAATCTACTTGAAAACACCAAATCAGATATAGGAAGCACCTCACAGTGTTAGTTTAATGTATTTTAAATGTTTCCAATATGTTTTACAAAATATTGCTTGCAGGTTAGGTACTTGTGGAAGGATGAATGTTATCTGTAAGGGCTTTTCAGTGGCAGATTTGCACCACAACAGGCAGCTGTTCTGGCCATTCAAAGGAACCCATGGCCCATCCAAGTCATGATTAATCGAGAGGCCTCCATGATCAAATTTGATATATCCTATCAACACTTTATTTTAGCCCTGTTGATTGTTGAGGGAATGAGCTATGAGTTGTGTCCATCTGCCTTATGCTCTGTGCTGCGGTGCCACCAGGAGCTGCTCAAGGTCTCTGCTGTCCTGAGGACCAGCTGTGAACTACCAGCTCCTGGAAACACCACCCAATGCTACAAGCCCTGGTGGAGTGAGGATGTCTGTCAGGGCTGGGGCTTGCAGCTCCCCTGGTTGGGAATGGCTCTGTGAGCCTCATGGTTGCTGAGGCCAGGGGTTTGAATGGGCATCCCTTGGGAGTGTTGGTGGGTGACTCAGTGTAGCTCAGGTCCACTAATTTCTTTGTCTTGTGAATATGGTGATCCTTGTCTTTTCCTGAGTGTGCCATGTGCCCTTGGGTATCTAATGGGTCATTTTAGGTCCCAGGTAATGTGTTTTAGAGCCACATCATCTTACAGAATAGGTGTGACTCCTTGCCAGTAAACAGCAACAGTCTTCCTCTTGCCTTTCCCCAGTCACAGGAGCTACAACCAGTGGACAGCAACTTCCCTGCCCATGTTTCTAGTCCTGGTTGCCTTGTGTGCATATCTCACCCATTCAAGTATGACACTTCTCTGACAACAACCCCCAAGGAAGAAACAGCCCCCCCACCCTTTGCTGCCCTTTTTGTGTTGCCTGCACTGGGTATTTGTTTGCAGAGAGCTTGCATCAACACTCCTTACTGCCTTAGACTAAGCAGACTAATAGACTCTTTCAACACCTCCGTAGCGCTGCCCGCTGTCGTAATCATTCAGCGGTCATGGCTCTCTGCAAACAGCAGCTCTGAACTCGCCGTTCAATTACCAGTTTATTATTCTAAGACGTCTGGGGAGCGGAGTGGTGATAGCCATATGCCAATACGGCTGTGGGCTGCCTGCAAAGTTCCTCGTGGGATGTGGAGAGCCAAGCCAGGGGCCTGAGCAGTTCTCTCAGGCTGGTGACTGACAGCATCTGACACAGGCTTAAAATAACCCACCCCAGAAAGGAAAACACATCCGTCTCCAAATGAATTTCTAGTACGTGAAAACAGCTCAGAGGTGGGTGCTTGTGTTTGGGAGTCAAGGCTGTGTTGACCTGCCTTGTTGACCTACTTGGTCAAGGTGTGTTGACCTGCCAGGACTCCCTGTCTTTAGTGGTGCTGGTTCAGCAAGCTTGCAGGCAAGTCCTTCCAGTACTGAAGAAGTTGGCTGCTTTGGAGTTTGGTGAAGCCACTGTGGAATAACCCATTTTTTGCTGAAATTCACAAATGAAGTGGGAACCGATCCTCACTTTGGGCTGATGAAAACCAAGTCTTTCCTGGTGCTGACACAATGGCCTCTGGCCAGAGAGGGTCTCACGCTATAACACTTGTTCTGGGCTGGTTCCCGCAGTGATCCTTGGAGGAAAGCTGGGGCACCATGACTGAAATAACAAGAACCAATCATCATGCAAACACATCTGCTGGGTTCAGAGTGTGTATGCTTTGTAAAATATGGCTGCTGTTAGAAAGCTCAAACTCTTCTATGGTGCTAGAAAACTGAGCTTCCTTGAAATATTCAGTTATGCCAAGAAAAAATAAAAACACAGTGGATTTCTCTGTGGCTCCAGAAATCTGAGGAAGCCTCCCAAAACTTAATATCCACTCCTGAAGCGTCCACATAAAACAATTTATCTTCCTATGACTGGCTTGTCAAGCAAGAATCGCTTCTAAAATTCTTCCATTCACTAACTTCCTCAACTATGGTTTGTTTTTTTTTTTCCTTTTGTCTCTACTCCCTGATCTCTCTCTCTGAAAGCCAGTATATTATAAATGCATGCTAAGGGTGTCCATGCCAGCTTAGCAAGAGGAAGGATTTGTTGGAAGTTGTCTTCTGAGTAGAATCCAAAGCAAAACATTGCCATTTCTATTTGCCATGATGCAAACTCATCCCTCCTTTTAGCAGGAAGGCATCCAAGAGATAAGGAAGTTAAATCAGAGGAGCATGTATATTTTAACATGTCTGAAATCCTGCTTATACGATTATGCCTCATTCCTTGTTATTGCTGACTTGTGAAAAAGATAAATCTACCAACAGTAAAATCCTTCTGGTAGCTTGCTTATTCCAATTTTCTCTCTTGTGCTGCAGCTTAAGCATTAGAAAAAAATTTATCATGAGATGGCTTATTTTGTGTGATGGGGATTGGTGCTGGTCCCTGTGGGCAACATGTTGGTTGGTAAAGTGTCTAGGTTTTATCTGTCAACAACCAGAGTGCTAGTGGAAAACAAAGACAAGTAGGCATTGCAGAATCTGACTTCATCCCTTCATATTCCAGAAGCATCTAATGCCAAGATTTTGGTTTGGGAGCAGGGTTGACTCTGTAGCAGTGCAGCACTACAGAGCCACCTGACAGGATGGAGGTGGAAGAGTGAGTATTGGCAGGAGGAGAGAACTGTTGAGGAATGGCTGCTCTGATGGAAGATTAAGAATAATACAGGTTCTGTTGATTGCAGAAGTACAGTGATTTAGGGACTTCATCAAAAAAAGATGAGGAAAGAAGGTAAAAGAAAAGCCTATGGAGAGATTGAGTCAATGTTGTCTAATAAAAAGAAAAAAAACCCACAAAACCACAGAGATAAAATAGATAAAGATGCAGATGAGTAGGAAAAATACCTATTTACATACCTATATATTTTCATGCTATACAGAGTCCAAGTTTCTTTGAAGATTTCTGGCCCCATTTCTTTCCCAGGTGTCTTGGAAGATACTGAGGATTCAGCTGGAGTTGTCACAGCTCTGGTGACCACTGGTGGATAGGGTAAGATCCCATCTCCCAGGGAGTGTGGGGCCAGTAGGTTTACCTGACATGATTTTTGGTCATGAGTGTCTAGGTATAAAACAAGCAACATGATAGTTTACTGATTTCCCACCTAAAATAAAGCATTGCTGCATTTGGAGTTTAAGTAGCATGGCTCTGTAAGAATACAGATCTGTAACTCAGATGTTCCTGTACACACTTTAAAAGTTTCTGTGAGGAAAAACACCTAAGGATACTTGGGAAACCTAAAACCCCCAAGCTTTGATTTAGACCTATGTAATGAAGAGCTACTGAAAAAAAATATGTTGTTAACCATCCTGTTCTTGTTAAGTTTCAGTGAAACCTTGCTTTCTGAGTAGGTTTGGTGATGTCAGGTAGATGAAGTGAGCAAGTAGGATTTTCTACCTCAAAAAATGGAATAACTGTTAATAGAATGAATGTTTCACTTGGCAAACTTTGAAAAGTCTCCTTTGTATGCAATGAGGCTGAATTAATGGGTGTGAAAACATATATTAATATTTTCATCAAATGCACGATTATGCACCCGTATCTGTTTATGCACCCTAACGTAAACAAGAGGACACACAAAAACATAAGCACAGGGTGATGTTAATGTGCAAACATACTTCTAGAGTCCTCAGTAAGAAGAACTGCAGTGCTAATCCTGTTTTTTATCCCATGAGCAGAGATGTTAACTGGAAAGAGCTCGCCTGGCATAGCTCACTTTGCAGAGCAAACTCACTCTTCTGAGCTGTGAATGTCACCAAAGTGCAGGGACTGCATTTATTCAGCAGTACCATCTAATAGCACTTTAAGGAACTTGCTTTAAGGAACGCGTTGTTCTTTCAAGGCTCTGGCAGGGAGTTGGTACTTTGTGCACTGCACATCTGACTCCCAATGTTATTATTTTACTTGGGAACAGGGCTGGAGTCCCAGGTTACTCATGGCATGGCAACGAAGCCAAACACTCGCACAAAGGCAGAGGTTCGGGCCATACTCAGAAGGTGCAGGATGCAACACAGGATGTTATCCCCTTCATTTGTATTTCACTGTGGTGTGGGTGGTTGGAAGCGACAAGTTTCCTGCACATATTACAGAGGTACCTCTGGCTTGGTTGCAGAATATTTTAATTGCTTTTTCACCTTGCATCATTTGAGGAAGCTGCAGATTGCATCCTTGAAAGCAGATGTGAGCATCCAACCTCCACCTGCTCTTGCTCCTTCCGATTTACCCATTCCTGTTGAGCTGACAAAGTGCATCTGTGCATGCAAATCCCTCCTCTTTGGTGGAATTAGACTGGGGATGAATTTGTCTCATTGCGCCTGCTTGGAAGGACCCAAAGGGTGGCTCCTATCACATCTTGTGGCTACCACCTTGGGCCAATATTAATCCTGATTCCTGCACAGTCAGCAGATTCTTTGGCAGGAAGGAATCTGCCCTTAGCCCCCATGCATATTACAAAGGGTGTTTTCAGCAGCATGCAACTGTAATCAGTGGAGCTCAGCTTGGCAATTTTAATCCCCTGCTGTCTAGTTTGGGGCTGCTTGTTATGCAGCCAGCATTCACTCAACATAATGGTTGCTACCTGCCAATGTGCTTTGAGGGATATTGTTAGCATTAAATTTGCCATTTACATTTTCATGTTTGACATAATTGAGGAATGAATGCTCTTATGAAAATTAAACTTGTGGTCCTCCTGGACTACTGTAACCCTGTTAAAATGTAATGCGATTCTTGATGCGTCTTCTTTAGGTTTTTATTAAATAGAATATCCGTATGACTAATTCCCCTGGCCTAAATGTAGGCTGGGAAGGAACATTATTGATAGGGCTGAGCATAAATGGCCCTCCATACTCAGCCTCTAATGGCCTAATAATGCATTATACTTGAATCAGAAATACTTTGAGTTGTAGTGCTTATTGCCATTATTGAAAACACCTGGATGCTCCATTCATCAAGGTTACATCAAAATGGGCCCATTTGTTTATTAGTCTGTCAGTAAACATCTTTATTTAGTTTCATGTTCCTCTCCTCTCAGTAACATCAGAGAGGACAAGACCATGTAGTGTATCTTTCTGTGGTTTGCCATTATTAGTTTTCCCTGAAAAAGAAAGATAATTAAAAGTTTGGATGGGCTTCATGAAATAAACATTTTTCTTGGGGACTGTTCTTTTTTTCCTTTCTATTTTAGAAAAGGAGGTTAAAGAAAAGCCATTGGGTATGTAGTCAGGATGACCAAATTGCAAAACAAGCAGATTTGCCAGACTAAGATTTTAATGCATGTTTTATGGCAGGCGGCCTCTGGAATATTTTTGTCCCACTGCTACAGCTCTGCTCTGTTTTTGCTGTGCTGGGAGGATGCTAAGGGACAGACAGGTATATCTGCTGGGCAGCACTGGTGTTCACAGCCAGGCATCTTGCACGAGGGAACCCTGGACCAGGCAGGCATTTCAGGTTTGGAGCCATGACATATCTCTGTAGTTCTATCAACAGACACCTTAGTTCATTGTAAGAATGCCCCTTTAGAGCTTTTGCCCCTCTTCTTTCCCCCACTAGCAAAAGGATGGATTAATTTAGGTTTACCAAGTGCTTTTAGCCTGGCTGGGGCTGAGGAAGGAGGCCCCATTTTCCATCCGAAGAGGAAAGGGTGTTGAAATATTTTGGCCCTGTAAAACCCCATCTCTCTCAGGCTAGCTGAAATATTTTTTCTTTGTCAGAAAATGTTAGCTTTGACTATTTATACAGGTTTTCTTCTGAAAGGAGAGACTTTAAATATGACATTTTTGACTTCCATTTCAAAACAGAGAAAAGATCAACACTTGCAAGTCAAAAGTTTCTCTTTTTTTTTTAAACAATATTTTGCTTTGACATTTCCCAATCAAAATTCTCCAGATTCTGCAATTCTGAGGAGACTGAGCTGGAAATCTGATGCAGAGCAGACAGCTCCAGCACCACTTTGGATGTGAACTGAGCTCCAGCTGAACCAGAGCTTTCCTTAGTTCAAGCTGGAGATATTATTCTTGAGAATACTGCATTATCCAGTGTTTGATGCCATCCATGAAGCATTTGTAAAGACAGGCTCCTTTGCTGTAAAGGCAGGAACTCTCATGAATGTGTTTGGCATTTATGTTTATGAATTCAATTATACCTCCTCATCCCTGCTCCTTCTTGCTTAAGTAATCTGTCCTTTATGCTCTAGCCCGTGAAACCTAGTCTGTTCCCAGATCTGTGGTTGTACTGCAGCTCCTGCTACCCTACTGCAGTGCTGGTGATCAGACCCACAAGGCAAAACTTCTGGGGGAGGGGGGCATGGAAAAGCTACACTGTGTGTGTCAGAATATATGAAACATTAGAGGAGAGAGCCCCTGCCAGCTTCTCTGGTCCATTTTCCAAGCAACCTGAGGAATATGACTGACCCAAGTGGGGGTCACGCTATGGACTGATTAGAGAACAACTGAGTTTTAACTTCTGAATTTGTTGTCCTTGCCATCCTAGACAGGCAGCAAGGAAGAGTTAATATTTCTGTGGTTTGCTTGCAGAGGGTTTGTTGCTATTATAGCTCAGTGTGTGATTGCACTGATTTCAGATCATGTTCCTGCTGCTGGTAGTAATGAATTGCTATAGTTGGTGTTTGAGGTATTCTGAAATACCAGGGCAGGTCAACGGCTGCTTTTGATGTTTAAAAACCATCAGTTTTGTGCTAGCAAGGACAACTTTCCTGCCCTTTTCACCTGTGGACTCTTCAGACACAGACAAGAGGCAGCACTGAACCTGAATCTCAGCTTCTCATTGTTGCTTGTGGTGCATTCCCCAGTGCATCACTCTCCAGTGAGAGAACAGGAATCAGAATTGCAGGGGCACCATAGCTGCACTTTAAAGGGATTAGCACCAAAATGTGCAATGTTACAGTCCACTGATGGCTTGGGTCATAGCTGGAATAAGATACTGTCAGTTAGCAAAACTATTTGGCAATTTTGACAATATGTCCTTGAATTTATTCCCTTCCTGGATTCAGTAGAAAACAAAAAAAGGAGTAATAGCATTTTCCTCCCTCATCAGGGAAATACCAATATGTTTATGACAGCAAATAAAGGAAATGCTGAGCAGGGAAAGGCCAGTGCTGGGTTTCATACAGGGTTGGAATTGCATGTGAGATAAGGCCATTGTCCACACTGCAGGTCAAGAAAGAAACACTGGATTGGCATGTGATCTGGAGCCATGGAACCCAGATTATGTCATATATATACATACAGGGTGATTTCCATCTAAGAGGAGTGGGAAATACTTGCAACCTGGAAGGTGTTAGCTGATGCTACCAAAATTACTAGTTACCCCGTCTTACACCCTCTTGATCTTGCTACACAGAGCTTCTGGAGGATTTTTGTAGACCTAATTCCTCTCTTCAGACTCATGCTTCATGTCCATCCAACTTGAATCCTGGCAAGATACATTTCCTGGATGATGTTACTCTTTTGTTGCTGTATGCTTTATTTTTCCCTAAGTATAGGAGGAGACAGCACAGAGCAGGCAGAGCAGCCAGAGACAGCTTATACAGTATGGAATAATCCTGACAATCTACAACAGATCTGAGTACATTTGGGCTATTATTTTATTTCTGCAATATGTGTAATTTTTGTTCAGAGCATGGGTCGAGAATTAGAAATTGAAATACTAAAATCCTTACAATTTATTGAAAGAAAAACCTTGCTCTGAACCCTAGTAAAAAAATTATATTAGTATTGGCTTCCTCAATGCTCACATTTATTGAGTTTCTTCGATTATTAAGAGAAGTGGTGAATACTTGCAAACTAATCCATCTCTAAATCAATCTTCTTGTACAGTCATTCAGGATCAGTGATCATGAGTTCATGATGTTGGAAGAGAGAATGATATGGCAAGATATGAGGCAAGTGGTGCCACGGAGCAGTAAACACATCTGAAACACCTGCTATCAATTACTGCTATTTTTGCAGTGATCAGTTTCACAGAAAGGATTTGGAGACAGGAGCAAGGGAGATTAGAGGTCTTCAACCACAAGTAGAAGAACAGAGAGTAAATTAGCATTTGTATTTAAAGAGAGACAGGCTGGATATGAATATGAAAGTGGCACACAGATCTTAGATTTAGAGCCAGCCTTGCAAAAATTGTATAAGCACATGAACCAGAATTCTCATGTCCTGCTGTAGGTTTGATTTTTACAGCAAGGCTCTGCTTAGTCACTGAAGCAAGAAAAAGGAGTTGAATCTCTCCATATGCAGAAACCTGTCATCTTCTCCTCTAATTTGAAGGTATTGGAAATCTGTAAAAGCCTCAGGTTTTAATCCAGAAGTTCACAGATACGTAGATCTGTGAAACTGTTTCTGGGTAGGTGGAAATACCCATCAGTCTGAGAGGCAGAAACAACCTAAACCCGAACAGATCATGTAAATTATTTTACCCTCATATGCACACATAAACTGGGCAGGCGGCTGATGGCTAACTGTTCTTTCAAGATGTAAACACCAGAGAATCTGGTCTCTTTCTTGTTTGTATTCAAGCTGGTAGTAAAAGTATTCACCCAGAAAATAGGAGGCCAGAGCTTCCTGGCCCAGGGTTGCAGGGAGGTCTGCTTTCTAGCTGGATTCTCAGCCTGGTGCTGCCTCCTGTAAGTCAGTATCTGTGAGTTGGGTGTGGTGCTTTCCTCCAGCCTTGCTGGATGGTCTGGCTGGCAGTGAAGCTCCAGCCTACTGGAGTGGCTCCTGAGCAGCATGGCCCTGAGCCTCACTCACCTTCCCTGCCCAATTCACATCTGTGTCTCAGGAGAGGATCAGAACATGCAGCTGACAAAGTTTCTATGGGCAGTCATCCTCTGCTTTTGCTTTCTGGACAAGCACAATGCACCCACTGATCTGGAGGGTAAGCAGGACTATGACCTGGTGCTCAGAGACTTAATCCTGGCCTGTGCTGACTACAGAGGCCTCCTTAGTTTAAACAAGCCCTGGATGAAAACCAGACACTTTGCTACCACCTCCCTGCTGGTTGCATCCTTCAAGAAAGCAGTGGACTGGGCTGTTTCTGCCCAAAGCCTCATCTGGGAGATCTGGGCTAGGGAAAATTTTGCAAGGCATCTTTGTGTTTTGCTGTGGCTGAGGATGTGGAACCAAATTCCCTTTCCCCAGCAGGTTTTGGGCAGAAGAGAGTTACGGTGTGTTCTGATGCTGTAAGCCCAAGAGGAACGTGAGGCAAGCATGCTGACTTCAGTCTTGGCCATGGAGGTTAAAGCCGATGGGTGTTTCACCTGTCATTTTGACAGGCTTTGAAGCCACCTTTGACCGATGTCCTCGGCGCAGTCAGTGTGAGATGATGACGGAAAGACTCTCCGGGGAGGCGCAGGTGCGGCTGGGATGTGCCGATTTCGGTGGCACCCAGGTTCAGCAGAGCTCTGGGGAGTTAGATGGCCGATGCCGGGGGACTGCCGCGGGCTGGCAGGCGGCCGTTCCCGCCGTCAGCGCTAGGTGGCGATACCCCCCGGGGGAGGCCGGTTCCCGACCGCCGAAGCCGGCGGGGATGCGGAATCCGGGATGCAGGATGCTCCCTCCGCCGGGCCTGGGGGGTGCGGCGGCCGGGGCAGCCCGCATCTCCTGGGAGAAAAAAAACCCCAAATCAAACAACCCAGCCGACTGCGTCACTACTACTGGATCAGATCAAACTTCAGTAAGTGAAGGGTTTAAAAATTGCTTTTCCTTCGCTTACCTCGGGCTAGAAGGCATCTGGTTTGGCACAGGCGACTGTAGTGAATACAATTAAAATTGATTGAGTGCAAATGTTTTAATTGTATGATGTTTTGTCATTGATAATGTCAATAAGCTAATTTAATTAAGGATAATGGGGACATGTTTGGGGACATTTAGGACCCATTCAGACTTAATGGGTTCAAAATGTCTCAGCAGAACCAAATCACAGGGGTGCATTGACAATGCTTTCCCTGTGTCCGGGGTGACCATAAGCCATGCTGTGCTTACTGCTGGGTTCATGCCACAGGAAAGGGGCTCCCCCATTCATTTGGCAATAACTGTGTGCGGGGATACCCACATGTGTTTGTACTTCCAGGGCAGCAGCATCTCTTCCAGTTCCCTCAAAACTTCATTGAGGCTCAGCTGTGTTCCTCACCATTTCACTTACAGCCCCCCATCACTGTTAGCCCCACCAGGTCCTGAGACTTTCTGTCCACACTGCTCCTACCCTGGTTATCCACAGCAGAGGGGAAGAGCCAGGGGGGGCTGTTCTGGCAACCATGGGACTCATTTCTATGCCCATATCTGAATGTAATCTTAGTGTGAAAAAAATTGACATTCCTTTTACATGCCCTCTCAGTTTTTATTTTCGGCTCAAAATTTTCAGGGAAGTTTTTTGTTTTGGTTTGATTTTGGCTTGTTTTTCTTTTCTTAATTTTTAATTTGGCTGATGTGTCTGTGTATTTAATCATCTTCAGTGGACCCTTCTTTTTCTTCAGTACACACAAGGATTAAATCATTATATCTCAATAGTTTTCAGGACAAATATTTCTATAGTTCAATGTGAGAAATCTATGATCAGTTCAACCATCTTCAAGACCGACTGAAGGTGGGCAAAGAAAAGGAAGGCATTACAATACTGAGTCCCCTTTCTAGGGATTTTCCACAATCTTACTGGAAATATTATTCTGGATCCTAGTAGCAAAATTTTGCATAACATTTTTCTCATGCAGCAGTTAATTTTGCAGCCCTCAGTTTCTTGTAAAAGCCCCTCTCTGGCCTCACACTGGCTGTAGTCCTAGATTTTCTGTTAGTCCAAACCCAAATCCTAGGCTAATTACAAGCCAGGACACTAATCCACTGAGACAAATGAGACTGTCAGTATGAGCTCTTAATTATTTTTTGAGATCCTTTTGCACGCACTACAGCACAGTTGCTGGTAGTTTGTTCACTAGGAACCCTAATCCTTAACTTCAGCTGTCTGTAGGCCAGTTTGCCCCGCTTCATCCCCTTTATCCCAAGCCCTCCCTATGTCTCAGATGAAGATCCTAACCTCGGCCCTTCCTTGCTTTTGGTTGTGTCTTACATTCCATCCCTTCCCAGGCTGCAGCTGCAGGTTTTATCATTCTAACATTAACCCATTCCTATGTCATTTTGAAATATTCTATGAAAATCTCTTCAAACATACTGGGACCTTTTTGTCCTAGGAAAGAGTAATGAAGGTTCAATGATTATCCAGTTTGGAGACATCTTGCTAAGCAGTGTCTTGCTAAGTAATGTTTTGATGAAGGCCCTGCCTTTTCTCAAGCAGATCATTTGCTCAGATGCACTGCATTTTATGTAACAGTTAAGTTAAAATTTCATTAGAGTGGGGAGGAAATGAATTAGCTAGCTAGTACATATGAGAAGAATAATCCAAGCTTTCCCATACAAGGAGCAAAATATCCAGTGGAGCTTTTGGAGTGACCTGGAGTGTTCAGGGACATGTGTGTGACCCAGTATCAGTCAGCAGCAGGTGGCCTCTAGCAGTGGCAATTCAGCAGTCTGGTTTCATCTCCTTTGGGTCAGCCATAAATCTCAGTGACCTGTGAGGAGAAAACTAGATAGAAGTGCACTGCATTAGCAGCTGAGGACAGAAAATCAATATAAAGTCCTAGTATACTGGCAAACGAGTAACTGTCTAGAAATACAATATTTTTTCCTTGGTGCTCTCTGAAAATGTTGATGTTTCAATAAATTCTGAGAGTAAACTATGAAAAAAATGGAGGAGAGAAACTCTGGCCTGAAGTCTCAACAGACAAAAGTGGTGCTGTGATTTGAATGTATCAATGGTGATTTGAATTCATCTTGTTATGTAGTCTGATCTAAATATGATTTACGTATCTGATCAACAAATAGCATGACTTTCTGTATAAATTAGGACTATATTCACTGGAGGCAAACACATAAAGCCTGAGTTGCCTTCAGGGAACTCCTCAAACTTGTACGTTTTCCTTAGAGAACAATATGACTAATTGAATGAGATTTAGTGTTTAAGAATTACATGTGTCCATAGACCATCAATGTCCATGATTTGCACTGATTTTTTTTTCTTTTTCTCTTGTACCCTGAGCAGAGACCTCTAAGTATTGGAACAAAAAAATGTGACTTTTTGATACATCTATACCAAAGTATATTAGGACACAGGGTTCATCTCTACCCATGACACCAAAAAAAATTTCAGGAAATTTCTTTGATCAGGAAGACAGACCAATCAAAATAGATCAAGAATTGTTGCTTGCATACACAGGCACTGGTGTTATTTCATTTTACTCTTAGGAACTGCAGTAACTTAGTCACAGAAGTGGCATTTAGGGGTTCCATTTGACACCGATAGGTAACTAATTCTCCCATTTTGCCTTAAGTGAGTATTTGATTCAAGACACCAGGAAAACACAAAGAAAACCATAATGGGAATGTTGTGCCATAAACCCTGCTATTGAAGTCATATCAATCAAACCTTAAACTGAATGTGAAATTCCCATGCTGGCTAGCAGACACTACTGGAGTGTGAAATAAGTGCTGAATTGCTGCTGGTCGTCCAGCTGCTTGGTGGGACAGGGTGGAAGAGTAGTGCATCTCCCCATCCCAAAACCTGCCTGAGCTGTGTCCAGACAGGCTCACATACTTTGTGAAAGCTGTACTCGTTCATCCCAGCTGAGTTTCTGTCATTTAAGTACTCTCAGCAATCAGCATTTGTCCCTATGGTACTTGGCTTTGTGGATGCCCACTAAGCACGCAGGAAAGTGCCTGGTAGGCAAACATTGTGTGTCTAGATCCTTACTGTGCTACTTTGCCTTAACGTACTCGGAAGAGGGGAATCCAGTTGAGAGAATTCATGGGGAAACCTCCTCTCATGCCTTTATGACTTCTCTTCCTCTCTTTCCCCCACAGAGGGCCAGTGAGGATCTGTGGCAGTCCTGCCCAGCTTGCATCAAGTTTGTGGTGTATGGAGCCAGACGTGAGCTCAGGCTGCAACACAGAGGTGTCTCCTCCGGGCTGGGCAGTGGAATCACCAGCAGTGATAGTTAGATTTCTACGGTGGACCAAAGAGCTCATCGAGCATTTTGGAAAGCCTGAGCCAGTGAGCCATTATGTGGGCCAGTCATGGAGAAGCAGAAAATATTGTCTCCCACTTTCTTCCCCCAGCACTGACAACCTTCCCTAGGTACACTGTGAGCTAAATTCCCCCCCTGCTTTTACACAATGTATGTGTGTGAATGTGGGGAGCATGACTTGGGCTTGCAGAGCTCAGGGCAGAAGAAAGAATTGTGGTTTAGGGTGGAAGATGGGAAGCCCTGCAGACCTCTTCCCCACAGATTCCCTCATCTACTTCTACTCTTACTGGAAGAGCCTGGGAGAAAAATTTATAGGAGGCAAACACACATTTTTACCCTATCTGTGTGTTCGACTATGTTTTCTTGGAGATGAGCTGTTAATAGGCATGGGAGTTTATCCAAGAGCTTTTATCTGGTGCAGATAATCCCTTAGATTACTTCTTTCCTCTCCTCCTCTTACTAGAAAGTCCCTTTTCTGCACTTTTCCAAAATGTACACTTATGTTCTTATGAAGACAATGTGTCTTATGATTAACTTCTACTTTTATGTTTTTCCTTTTTATTTTCTAATTTACTTGATTAACCACATACTTGTTTTATCTTCCCATTACCTGAAGGAGTTATGTATTCTTCTTGTAGAAATTAAGAGTCAAGTATCAAACCTGTCTACTGTGAGTTTCTCCCTGCATAAATATTTTACAATGAGCTGAAAAGGGCACAACATCCTATTAAAAAAGAGAAATTTAAGTTAGGTTTATATTTATCCCTTAAGGAAAAAAGTAGCAGCCAAGGGAAGTTGAATGCTTTAACCAAGTTTAGGATACTGAGTGAAACAGCTGTTGGTATTTAATATTGCTTTATTGACTTCTTTCACTCATTTGTGCATTTGGAAGCCAACTGACCTTTTCTTCAGTGGAGATTTCTGGGCATGAAATAATATTATGGTGACTAAAATAGCTGCTGCTCACTTTTATCAAAGAACAGGAAAAAAAGGATTTAAATGCACGTGTAAAAAGCTCAGTGATGAACCCATTTGCTAAATTTTACACAAGTGCTCTTCTTTCAGCCATGGCTTTTTGTAAGATCTGATTTTGCACCATATTTCCACAAAATATCTCCTTCTTTTCCAGGTACCATTCCTCTTTTAGAGATCCTTGCTTGTCTTCTAACATCTGTGCCTTCCTTGCTTGCAGTGTTCTTCCTCCACAACTTGCTCCCATTTTTCTTAGTCCCAGAGACTCTCTTCCCACTTCCCTCTTTCCCCTCCTCCCTCTTTAGGAGAACTGATTTTAACCAAGGGGGTAATAGCAGGAATGCAAGAGTGCCATCCTGACAGGTGAGATCCTCTGCCCTCCACCTACTGAGACTCTGAGTGACTGGGGCTGAGTGGGTGGCAAAGCAAAGAGATGGGGTTAAAACTGTATTTTTACTTGTATGAGGAAAAGAATAAATATGAGTCAAAGCAAAACTTTTCCATAGGCCTAAAGGATGTGTCATCAAAGATAGATGAGGAGGATTGCTTAGCAAGGACTCTCTGCAAAGACCTCAGCAGACGCCTGGACAACTGCTTTGGAGTAGACACAGCTCCTAGATAGTTAAAATTAACAGAAACATATCTCACTCTGTATATATACACAAAAAGAGCAGCCCTTGTCTGGGAGAGCTTACAGCCCGTGCCTAATTGATTGCCATGTGTTTTTCATTTAAACTCATTGTTAAAACAGAAGAAAGAATAGTGAAATATTTTCAAAAATATTTCAAAATATCTTACATTAGTTTTGTCTTCAGATATAATTGGGCAGGGAGAGTAGTAGGCCCAAGCTGTCCTGTGCTAGCAGGGCTCCAGACAACTCATATACATGATACTCCTTCCTTACCCTCCCACATCATCCAGCTCCCACTGAAGTCAACAGCCACCTCATGAGGGGTCATTGCTTCCTATCTCCGTGTGTGATATCTGAACCAGATGGAAGCTGTAAAGTACAAGGCACCACAACCATTGTTCTTTTTGACACAGAAATGAGACTATCTAGGCCAAAGAAAATCTTTTCTACCCACAAAAGTCCTACTTTCCTATATTATGACCTATATCAACAATATTAAAACTCAGAGCTATACTGTTACACTGATGAGTTTATTCCATTGACTGTACAGCTCA
Source organism: Trochalopteron elliotii (assembly GCA_024734555.1). Lineage (NCBI taxonomy): Eukaryota > Metazoa > Chordata > Aves > Passeriformes > Leiothrichidae > Trochalopteron > Trochalopteron elliotii. Next base: position 4,980,849 of record JANPWX010000135.1, read on the forward strand.
GTCAGTACCTATAAAATTGCAGGATGCATTTAAAGTAATTCAATTATATTTAATTGAATTAAAACTATTATTAAATTCTGCCAAAGGTAAGGCTGTATAATTTTTTTCTAATAACTCAAAAAGCTCAAGTCTGTATGAGTTCAAAATAATAATCCTACAAGAGAATGATTGAATAAGTAAGAACATACAAACATTTAGAAGTCCAACTAGATATGAAACTGAACTTTATATATCACATAAATCAGTCATTACAGAAATGGAAATCAATTAGGGTGGGTTTGCTCAACAAAATTTTTTCTCTGCTTTTACGTATTTAAAGAAAGATTGATTTTATGCCATTTTAATTGGCTTAATCCAGCTAAGTGTGGAGGTTCCTGTGTTAACATTAAAACCCACATTTTTTATCATCTGGCCATGAGGGAAGTCTTAGAGCTCTTTCCCAAAGTTGTAGCAACCCCTGACACTGAAGACCTTGCATTTCCTAGTATAGCATTTTAAGCAGCTGTTCTGCTATAGTTTTTTAAGGCTTCCAGATACCCTGAGCCAATCATGCACTGTTTTCAGCTAACTCTTCTTTTCCTTCCTTTCTGTCTCTCTGATTGCAGACATGTAGTGGGCCAGTGAAACAATAAGAAAATCAATTATGAAGATTTCAGCCCTGAGATATTTTTCCATGGAGGCAAAAAGGCAATAAGGAGCCATTTCCTGTGGTGTTGGTGAGACTTCAGATTTGTAGCTGCTGGTTGCTTTTGTCACAGGCAGGGAACTGAATGCACACCATTAATACCCAAAAAGTGCCAATCATTTCTGTTATTTGTTGTACAGCAGGAGGGATAAGTTTTGCATTTTCTGTAGCCAGATATGTTAGGTACAGCCTGGATGTCTCTGATACAGCAAGGATATATTAGCTCAGGTAACTGAGGGGCAGAGTGCTGACAGAAAGGAGCTGTGAGTCAAAAGATGATGTGGGGCTGCAGCCTCAGATGTTGCACTAATTTTGTCTAGTAGCCTGTTTTGTCTTGTAGCCTGTCTCCTGGGTAGGTGTGCAAGGTGTGTACCAGTAAAAGTGTCTTCCAGCAATTAATAGTAACAGGAATGGGAGGAGGTAGTCACTGGGAAACTAAGTTAGTTGTAGCTTTGCTGGGTTGCTCATGAAGATGATTTGCTAAAAACTATGAAAGAAGAGAGCCTGAGAGACCTGATTCAAAAAACCTCTATTATACAGAATATATTTGTATAACCTTCATCACTGCTGGCAACACAGCATTTGTCTGGTCCTGCCTCTGTGTTGGCTGCGCAGGGTCATGCGTTGCTTCGTCAGATCTCTTTTCTTGCCAAACGAGAACAGTTTCCCCTGTAGATGGCTCTGTTTTCCTACACAACTTCGGGAGTGCTCTCACTTTAGAAACACCATGCAAGTGAGATTGAGCTATTTCTTTATTTTCCTGTTCCAGGGAGTGTTGTGTTCAGAAAGCAGTCATTGGGATCAGATGCTCTCTGATACGCTAGGTCTGAAGACAGCGGGATTGTGAATAGTCAGTCACTTTCCACAAAATATATATTTTTGGTGTTTGATTTAGGAGTTATATTTAAGGGCAAAGGCTCAGTGTGAGTGCCTAATAACTGCTGCTTGGGCTGCTCTGGGCTGCAGCAGCTGGTGCCAAGTAGTTCAGAAGGACGAGGGTCTGTCGTAGTTTCTGTGTCACATCTCCCAATCTGCCATGGGTTTTGCCACTATCTGTGGCATCTCCAGTTATATTAGGGTGCCTGAGGTTAGGCAACTGAAATTAAACCAGTTTTCAGCTTTTTGTGTGTGTAGCAAAAGAATGTCTTTCTGTTTAAGAAAAAAAGAGAGGGAAAGTTTTCACTAATTTTCTTTCTACCACCTGCAGAGCAGAAGCTGTTGGTGTGGGATGAACAGGCATTGTGACTGCTTACCCTTAGCAAAGCTTAAATATTTAGTGAAATGCTGGAGTTCCTCTCTCTGGGCCCAGCAGCTTGGGTGCCCTGGTGTGGCACAGCTATCAGGCCTTGAGAAGGCAGGCCACTGCTGGGGAGGTGTAAGGAGGAAGATTGAGGAGAATTGCCTTTGTGAGTCAAATGGACAGAGGGATTGTAATGTTTAAATCTTGATGTTCAAAAATAGAGTCTGAACCCTAAACCAAATGTGATGATAGCAGTGAGACCTTTCTGGGCTGCAGAACGAATGTTATCTAAATGCAGACAAGGGGTTATTAGACCTGGTGTTAATTCCACCTAATGCCACTGTTGAACTACACCAGAGAACACCTTAGTTTTGTCCTGCTGTGTGCTGATGGTAGAAATTATCCTACAGTGGAGGTAGCAACTCATCTAGTCTACCTGTCTGCCTGCCTGCTAAAAATGATACTGTGAACCAAAAAATATTTGGAAGAGATGAGAAAGCTCTGACAACTCTCAAGCTCCTGAGTTGTACATGGCATTTTGTCACTGCTGATACACTGAGACACCCATTCAACACTTGTGCAAATTTCTATCTGTTTAGCAAAAGTGATTGCTCAGAGATATTGAAACTGGAGATTATCTCTTCTAGTTTCCATCAAGAGCAGGAACCTGACCCAGGAGTGCAGGGTTAGTTGCTTGTGCTGAGTGCTGGGACTTCCCGTTGCAAGCTGCTGGATGGGGGTCACCTCCATGGAGAGGAAATGAAATCACCAGCCTGCACTCATTGAGAAGGAACTTGGCAGAAGGTGCTACATGAAGGTCTAGTAAGGTCACCTGAAGTACACTGTGGGCATCAACATTGCAGAGGTGCCTGTGGGATGGATTTGACTACACTTTCAAACTAATTGTGAATGTAAAACCAGACCTGAGCTGGGGTACACCCCGAAGTATTGCCCCAAATACATAAACCATTTGAGGTTGAGCTTAATCTCTCATCTTTGCAAATATTGCTCCCAACAAAGGCTAGTCCTAGAGGCATTGTTGTCCTGATAAATCTGCACCAGTATAGAAAAGATAGATCATAGAAGGAAACTAGTTGTGTAAACAGTGTAAGACTTACTAAAGATTAAATTATTGTAAATTATATGTTACTTTTAAATGATTACCTAGAGAGATCTGAATATCCAAGAACTTTTCAGAAGGGCAAAGCAAATGATTACAGGTTGGAAAGTATCTTATAATAGGAGAGATTAAAAAGATTCCAGCTATTTATTTTAGTAAAGAGACTAATAAGAAGTGACATGACAAAGGTATATAAAATAATGTATGGCATAAAGAAGGTCAGCAGGTGCTTCTATTTATCCTGTCGTATGAAAGAGACACAGGAGGATACCTAATTCAATTAAAAGGCAATAAATTTAAAAATGGTAAAGAAAATGCCCTTTTATGTCATATATAGTTAATCTGTGGAACTCACTGCCACAATAAGTAAAGACTTTTAGTTGAATTAAAAAATCTTTTAAGTAGCTAAAAAAGGACGGAATTGTCAAAAACATTCAAGTTCTGTTTTCAGGAGTAATTTGGGATCATATGTACAAAGAAATATAAGCACCATGCCAAACTGCTTGCTGGATAATACAAAAACCATCCTTATTGCAGGGGCCAAGTTTTGGTCTTGCATTTTTCAATGAAAAATTTCGATTGAGGAATTAGGATTTTTTATTAAACAGAACATCCGAAGAAAGAAAATATTCCCTTTTGGGGTACCTGGGAAGCTCTGGGGTGAGGTATAATGTGGTGGGGTACAAATATCACTTCAGTCAGAGATGGGATTTGAGTTTAGGTCTGAAATATTCATACCTTGTCTTTGGATTGCCATCTTGCTTATTGTAACCCCTAAGTTGCCATGGAAATTCTTTATTTCTTGGACAGCCTCATATTGCTGGTGTGTATATAGGTGTGAGCTGGGCATCTCAGTCCTCCTTGCCTCAAGGAGGGGGTCAAATACTTAATTTCTGAATTTTATGTTATAGTTAATGTTTTCAGTATCTTCATTGGAGCAAGTCATATATGCCTTACTTCTCAAAATAATGTTGGCTTTTTTGAAAATGCAGTCCTAAATGATGTTTTCATTGTAATATCTCTGATATTCCAATGGAATAATGAGACAACTGAGGAACAGCAGGAAAAATGAGAATACAGGGGACAACTTCCTCAAGACTGTTTTTGTTTTCTGTGTCTGCTTTGTGCAATGGAGATTGACTATCTTGGAGCCAAGTGGTTTCCGATCTAAATGGAAAATGTGTCTCCAGATTCAGTCTCCTCTGACTCACTCAACAGTGGATGCACTACATGGGAAAGGACATGTTCACACAAATTAGGTGTTGCGGGGACAATTGGGAGTGTTGAGATCAGTTTCTGGCTTTTGTAACTCTACAGAATTTTTAATATCTCCTTTATTCTAATTTCTGAGCATTTAAATCATAGTCCTTTTTTTGTCTTTCTGTCATGCTCATTCAGTGTACAAATGCCAGGAAACAAGAACCTTCTATGTAAATGTAGTTCTGTAGCCAATGCTGTAAATAGAAATAAGTGTAATTAAAAAGCATCTTGAGACTTCTATAGAGGTTGCAGGGTTTAGGTACTCATCTTGTTCTTGCTTTTCAAAATTTTACCTTAAATTCTATTGGCATGTGAGTGATTAGCTAGAGATTTTCAATGACTTTATCGGATATTATATTTAGTAATTCTGAACTCGTGATAGGGAAGGTCCTCACGGATCATGAGGTCCAGACTCCTGATATTTCAGGCAATCACATCATATATTCCTCTTCATTTATCAGGCTGAGTTTTAAAACTAGTTAGGAGTTTTCCTTCCCATCCCATTGTAGGAGTTGAGTCTGTTTCAGAATTTGGCTTTCCTTGGTTTGAAAACTCTCTTGAAACATGATGCAGAGGACATGTAATAGAGGCAATTACAGACAGGATTACTTATGAATACTCATGGGGTAGTCTGTGAAAACAGAAAATACCGAGAAATGCAACTTAGATTCACATCAGGTGATCCATTTCCAGCAGAGGAAGTAAAAGCAATATCCTGGGCAAAGCATCAGTGCAGCTTCATAGGAAATATTGCACGTGGCCCTAGACACTCATGAGCACAGGAGGACAGGACAGATAGTGTACCCAGACAAATAAAAACCTTTGGAGAGGGAGCTGCAAGAACAGCATTTACGGTGTCTAGCGAAAAGACCTTTGTGAAGAGGCAGTCATTACTGTCTGCCTACATGAGAGAAACAAAGAGCAATGAGGAAAAATTGTTGTTTAGCCTAAAACAAAATTGAGAACAATTGACCATAAAAGAGTTTGGCTGGAAAATGGATATTGAAGGTAGGGGTGTTCTGGCATGGTTTTCCAAAGGTAGCAGGGACAGCAGCAAACCTATCTGCTCTCTTGATTGCCCTTGGTCAAATCTCTGAAAGACCAAATTTGCAACATTCAACCGTGACAGCATCAGTGATCCAGAAACTCCCTACTGATGTAATTGCTAAAGTAAATGTATGTAAATCTCACTGCAATTTTACAAAGCTGGGTTTTATATACTGATGCAACAGATATAGCTCAGCTTCCTCTCTTCGAGCACACACTGTTCTGCAGTCATTACAGAGAGAGTTATCTCCCCCCTGAATTTTCGTCCTGCCAACCTAAAATGTAAGAAGCACTATTTATAAGACAGGTTCACGCAATCCAAAACATCTGTGATGTGAACCTAGCTAGTTCGAACAGATATTTCTTGAAGATATGAATAGCCAGAACATTTTTTCCCTGCCTTTAGAGCTACTTTTCTTCCACTTTTGTTTGTATTCACCATAATTTCAACTCTGTTCATTTGAGTGTGTTGAGATCAAATTCAGTTAAGAGTTGATACCTGAGTTGATACATTCTGTGCTGGAGCTGGCTTCAATACAAAGGATCTAACAGCCCAATTCTAGTTTATTTTCAGTACTCTAGTTTGTAATGGAAATGATTGACATGTGGCAGTGCTGATGAGTACTCTAACAGTATATATTTCACCAGTTATCTCTTTCAGATAAGAAACTTTCTTATTGAAGGCCTTTTCATATTATATGGAGAATTGCCCTTTGATCCAAGATACCTCTATTTTTTTGAGGTTAAGAAATGTGTATAGGATTTGAATGCAACCAATGAAAAAAAAAAAAAAACCAAAAAACCAACCCACCCAAACCTGCTTCAATAGTGTTCTGTTCCTCTCATATACTGGTGGCTTCTGTGATCTACAACATGTAGGTGGTATGACCCAGGTAGTTACTACTCAATGGTACAGTGAGTCAGCTTAGGGAGAGGAGTGGAAAGACTGCCAGGAAGATTTCCACACGTCAGTGGGGCACAATGCTGGGTTTTGGGCCCTCATCACCAAGGTCTGGAAAACATGCATGTAACAGGACAACAAATATGAGGGACCTAAGTCCTGACACAGATCCTTATTCCTGAGATGAAAGAGGTAAAACTTTTAACTTTTCCTTTACACAGACTTGAGTTCTGAAAGGACATGTCATAGAAACAGGTGTTTTTCTGTGCCAAAAGAGGGAAAGAGCTATGAAAATGCAAGGAAAAAATAGAGTAAAGAGAAGAAAATAATCCAGAAAACAATCATTCCAAGTAGACCTCACCATAATAGCTTGGTGTCTATGTCTCTGTGGAGTTCATACAGAGGAAAAAATCCACTATTTTTCCCTTCTGACATCACCACAATGTATATGTTATAAATACATAAATGTATATGTATGTATATATCAATGTATATACATAAATGTATATCACATAAATACCCTGTTTTACATGGTCTGAATGTACATAGCAATTTTGGCATCAATGTACAAAATGAGAAGATCAATATTCCTCCTTACTCTTTCAATACTCAAAATGCTAAATCCTAAAGGGAGAGGAGATTTGCCAGGATTTTAGATAAGACCTGAGAGTCTTCCCAGAAAGTGAGGTAGGCAAATGGGATGAAGGGCTTTGGGCTCTTCAGGAGGGATAGACAGAGCATATGAGGTGTAGGAGGTGCAATGTCTGTAAGAGAAAGGTTTGACTGCACAGCCCTTAATGTTAGGGATGATGTGATTGAGAGCCTCTGGGTGAGGATCAGGGACACAGAAGACAAAGCAGGCATCATGGTGCCTATTATCTATTGCTCAGCCAAGATTCTTGTTGAAGATAGGCACCTGACTAGTAGGAATAAAGAAAAAGCAAAGATGTTCAATGCTTTCAATTGTGTCAGTCTCTAACAATACTGATAGACCTTGGGCTGCCCAGTCCCCTGAGCCAGAGAACCATGGATATGGAAGCAGTGACTTTCTTTTCATGGATAATGAACTTGTAAGAGACCAGTGGTATCAGCTGAATGTTTACAAGTCCATGGAGTTTCTATGGGCTTCATTCTGGAGTAATGGAATTAGTGAATGTTTTGGCAGGAACCTCTCAATCATGTACCAAACATCTTGGGAGTCTGGGAAGATTCCTGCTGACAGGAATCTAGACAGTGTTACTTCAGCCCAGAAAAAGGGTATGAGGAAAGACCCAGGAAACTGCAGACGGTTAGTCTAACCCCAGTACCTAGAAAAATGATGGAGGTAATGGGTTCTGCTGAAAAACATTTAAAGAAAAAGCAAATCATCAGATACCGCCAACATTGGTTCACAAGGGAAAAGTCTTGTTTAATTAATTTAATATTCTTCTGTGATTAGGTCACCTGCCTAGTTGTTGAAGGGACAGCAGTGGATGTAGTTTTTCTGGATTTTAGGCAACTCTTTTAATACTGTCCATCACAGAATCCTTCTGGACAAACTTGTCCAGATGTTGTGCAAGATGAACAGGGAGACTTTATGCTGGGTGGAGAACTGACTGGAAGGCAGAGCTCTCAAAGAGTTGAAATGACTGGGGCTATAAATGTCTGGCAGCCAGTCACCAGAATGTTGACTCTCTTGAGGGACAAGAGCCCTTGCAGAGGGATCTGGATAGATTGGGGCATTGGCAAATCATCAGTGGCATAAACCTGTACAAGAACAAGTGCTGGATTCTGCATCTAATGTGGAGTAACACTGGACAAAAGTCCAAATTTGGTGAGGAGTGGCTGGAGAGCAACCCCACAGAAAGAAGACTGGGGGTGCTGGCTGACAGGAGGCTCAATAGGAGCCAGCAGTGTGAGCCCTGGCAGCTAGGAGGGCAAACCTCAACCTGGAGTGCATCAACCATAACACAACCAGCTGGTCAAAAGAGAGGATTATCCCACTGTGTTTAACACTGGTGCAGCCTCACCTTGGGTATTTGTGTGCAGTTCCGAGCTCTATCATTTAAGAGGGATGTGGAGGTCCTTGAATACATTCAGAAGAGAGTATCAAAGATGTGAGAGGGCTGGAAGACATGCCCTGTAAAGAGTGGCTGAAGACAGGGTTTGTTTAATTTGGTGAGAAGAAGGCTGGAGGACAAACTCAGGTTCAAATCTGCTTCCATCAAGGGAAGGTTTGGAGTTGACATGAGGAAACATATCTATTGACAGGGTGCCAAACTCCAGTGCAGGTTTCCTGGAGAGAGTGTCAATGCCCCAAACTTGTTGGTGTTTAAGGGGCAGTTGGAGGATGCCCTCAACTTGTGGTCAGGCATTTGGGCTAGGTAATTGGTGTATGTTCCATCCAGCTGAACTCTGCTCTCCCTCTCCTCTGGAAAAGGTCAATGGCAAAAGTGAGCTGTGGAAGTTTCACCCTTTGGCCGAAATGCATTTTGTATCCCATATAAACACAACAAATGGGTGTGTTTAACAGAAGATCTGTGCAGCTTGGTTTCAGTGGGGAAAGGGAGTATGACAGTGATAGCAGAAGTGGGCTATTTTTTGCCATTTGGAAGAGTTGTTGCTTGCCTGGCTCTGCTTTGGGCACAGATCTGAATGTTCTAGATCTGAAAATGACCAACCTTTCCACCACACCAGTGTAACCTCCACTTACTGTGTTGTTTCCATGGCGGTCATTTGGCACCAGCCAGCCCAACCCATGGCTCTGGTTACTCTTTGGCTTTTATCCAGGCTGTGGCTGCAGAAACCACTCCTTGTATCCCTCCCAAAACTGAGTTTGTGTCCCCTGTCCTCACTGCATGGCCTCATGGAAATTACCCCTGGTCTGCAGAGAGGGGACAGCTAATAGGGGTGGTCCCTGGGCTGCAGGATTGGTTTCTGCTACTGCCTAAGTAGAGAGGAGTACCATGAGGTTAGTCCCTGGGAGCTGAATGGCAGAAGAGGCATGAGGAGTGCCCAGCAGCTGTACCTAGCGCATCAGTATGTGTGCCTTGGCTTCCCAGACCCCATTTTCAGAGAAGGAAGGGTGGCTCAAGAGGATGAGAGAGGAAAGAGTTCAGTCTTTCAGGCTGAGAAGGAGCAGATTGTCCAGAATTATATGTTAACCCATGTTTATCCATAAGCACAAGAACTATAGATCTATAGATTTTCAGGAAAAAAGTGGGAATTGACCATTCCTGGAAGTGTTAAAAAAGGAGTATATGTGTAGTTTTGTGATATGGTTTAGTGAGCATGGTGATATTCAAAGGTTGGACTTGATCTTGCAGGTCTTTTCCAAACCTAATGGTTCTATTTATCCTCTGTTAAAAGTCTCTATGGAAAAACCTGCTTGCAAGAAATCAGACCATATTAATTTGCTTAGCTGTGCTTTTGATGCACAGAGGTTTGGAGCTTGTTTGTATATACTTAGCAGAGATGCAAAATGTCTCCTTCACCGTATGTCTTCTCAAGAATAAAGTGAAGGGAGTGATGGAGCTGAGGATACTGGGAACCCACTGGCACAGGAGAAGTGTGTCCCTGCAATAGGACTCCCGTGAAGGCACAGCAGAGTTACAGCTGCCCACAAGGAAAAAGTTCAGGCCTGCTTCCTTGACATGAATTAGACAAATCTTCCCTAATTTTCCAGCCCACATAGAGGTTTTCAGCCCACAAGTGTTCCCGCCGACAGCCCTAAAGGCACCACAGACCGACAGAGAGAAATTACAATTCTGTAGTCTTTTGCCGTGTTATTTCTCTTTTCTTTTTCTTGCTGACTTGTTCTGACTGGGAAGGTTTTTTTCCCCATAGTTTTGAAAGGTGATATTTCTTCTTAAAGGATCATGAGAGCAAAGGGTCAAATCCTTGCCTTGTTTTTGTTTTCTCCTTTGTACGTTGGATGCATTCACTGGCTCGTGTTCCACAGTTGTGATTGGCATCAAAGCTGGCAGTGACAATTGTCTCTACTGATCTCTAGAGTTCATTAAATTAGGTAGTTAACATTCAGAAAAAGGCTTTGCTAGTTTCTGCCAAAGTGAATTTCCTTGATTTCCTCTCCAGGCTTTTTCCTCCCCTGCCTGGCCCTGTTGCGGTTTTCTGAGCTGACACAACACAGTAATGCCTTTTTGTGAGTTTCCTGCAGGTCACCTTCCAGCTCAGGGCTGGGGCAGAAGATTGAGGAAGACAGGACTGGGGAGCATGGCCCAGCCCTGGGGGGCTGCACAGCCAGCTGAGGTAGCCCCTCATCTTACAAAGGGGTCAGGGCGTACTACTAGCCTTTGTTTTCAGTTTGACTTCTGCACCTGGAGAAAGAGATGTTGTTTGCATCCTACACTCCCTGAAATCCTGCAGGTAACCACGTAGCAGGTAATGCCTACCATTAGTAGGGAATGAGAGGCAAGGATCTTTTTCTCCATGCAGACAGGAATTTACTGCTTTTGTGATAAAATTACTTTTAAGGATCTGTGACAGTAATTTTTCTTTAGCATCCAATTAAGTTTCCACTGATTTTAAGACAGTCATAACACAGCACTGAGGTCCTGGTAGGCAGTGGGTTTCCTTTGATGCAGGGATGTGATCTATTCATTCTGCTAACTATCTAGAGCTGGTGATGATGTGGAGGCTTTCACTCTTGTCACCCCAAAGAAAGCTCATGCAGCTTACCCGCAGGACAATTGCTTTAGCACTTTATAATTTTGTGTGTCTGAGAAATCATAGAGAAGTGAGCACACAACTTCATTATGAAAGCAAGGTGTTGCACTACTCCTACTGAAGCACATGGAAACTCCATAAAAAAAACCCACTCCTGACCTGGCATTCAAAACTCCAGCAGAAAGTTTGCATGCACAAAATAGAGGCTAGGTTGGGTCTCAGCCTAGTGCAAATCAGAACAACAAGTACTAAAACCATTTCTTGAAATACATGCAAGGTTCACGGCATGCAATACCCTAACTAAAAATATCTGGTTTTGTTGATATGCTCTTTTGGATATTGATAAGTGATGGAAGTGCTTGCACACAGGGTAACAGCAGATATGGCTCCTTCAGTCAGAAGATCTTCTCATCTACCAAGACCTACTTCAATTCGCAAAGCTGTAATTGTTCATGCTTATAAGTGGGAGGTTTCGAAGGTTATTGATCAGTGTTTGATGTTAATTAACATCTCTAAAAAGGTGGGGTTTTACTTCCTACCTATCTTTACTTGAACAGATCCCACTCAGTAAGGTAAACATCGTGAGAATGCTCATCCTTCATCCCCGTTAGAAACACTGCATGAAATCTGCCACCCTGACCACCGTTTTTTGTCAGGCTTCTGTGGGATTTTTCGCTCACTCTTTGCTCACATACTATAAGCACACAGCAGAGGCATATGCACGTATTAACTGGATAATGTAAGAATGGCCTCCAAATTATAGGTGCACTGTCTGGGTTTCCAAAACGTGGGTTAGTCTTTATATGCAGTTGGACACCTTGGATATGGTTGTGGTTTTCTGGGAGCTGTGCTAGTAGCCTGTAATAGGTTAGAAAAAAATTACATTTAGTGTTGTTCTGCTGCAGGGTCAAAATATGTGTGAAACAGGAACTGAGAAACTGAATTAAGCTTTATGATTATTTTAGTTTAATTTCATATGGAAATAAGGTTGAAGACATCCCACTTATTTGGATGTATGTACATATGTGTCTTCCTGCTCCTTGGGTACTTTCTGAACCCACTGGTCTGATAGTGAAGATGTATTATCTCCTGGTTAATTAATGAATGTAATTAATGAATATGGTGGGAGAGAAAGGAGGAACGGTACTGGTGTCTTCTCTTAGAAGAGAGACTTCAAAGTGAATGCAGTTCTTGCTTGAGGTGGGATAAGCCACCCTGGAGCATGTTGCCTTGAGAATTCACTCATCTGAGCTGCTGCTGATCACTCCCCTGTGCCCATCCTCACATTCAGTGGCTGTGAACACCCATGGTGGTGGCTGGAGACTGGTTCTCATGAAGAACCAGATATAGATCTTATTGCTATTGCTACAGGTTTCATGGGTGCATCTTCAATACTACTGCACATATACAACCAGGACAGTGTTATTTACTAAGTGTTTGAAGATCTATGTGTTTGATGATTTTATTCCAGGACAGGGAAAAGGCATGCTGAGACCAATTTGATTTCATCACGGTCTGAGTGATGCTGGTATTGAATTTGGTGACAGCAAGGCTGTGGAAAACATATTGCTTCAGAAATATCAAACTCTATGTTCAGGCTGGAAAGCAATGATGAGTGATGCTATAGCAACATAATTTATTGTATTCAACATAATTCATATATTCATTATAGCTGCTGAATTGTCAGTGCTATGTTACCCAATGCAAGGTGCAGTTTCTAATTATAAAAACTTTTTCTGGTGGTTTTGGACTGTATTTGTTGAATGTGAAATATTTTTTGATATTTTTCTTTCTGACAAAGAAATTGAAGGTGTCTCTTTACCTAAAAAAAAAAAAAAAATGTCCCCAGGAGAGTATCAGAGGATCAATTTTTCAGCATGGGATTATACAGTTTGGCTGTATAGGCTTAAGGCTTTTAATTTGCTTACACATAGATAGACTTACTTGAGCTCTATACATCACCAGATCAATGCAAATCTATTTAATAGAAACTTGGGTCAATATTAAAAGAATTCCATTAACCAGCAATAAGGACCCTGGAATAATATGATTACTATAGGCTTTCAAGCACACATAAAGAATCCAGGATTTTCTTCATACTAAGCTGAAACAATACCGTTGTGGAAATCCCTCCTCTGCTCCCTGTCTCCTGAAAAGTAAAAATGAAAAAGGATAGAAGAGGCTGTACGGGGTTTTTTATGTTATTAATATTGTCTCTTTATGTTAACACCTCCGAGACATACTAATAGTGAATGCTTCTGCAGCTTGTGGTAGAGAAAGTGTAGATGGGCAGAAAAGGTCTGGGCAATTACTCCAGGGGAAGAAGAGAGAAATCAATGGTTTCTGAAGGATGCAAAGCAAATGTGACATTTCCAGAAGATAAAGTTGATTTTCTTTTTCTTTTTCTTTTTTTTTATTCTTTATTTTAGCTATGGTAAGCAAGGAAAAGAATAAATGTTCTCTTCCTATTGTTTTGAAAAGCAAGTCTCATATTGCGGTCCTACTGAATTAACTTTTGAAGGACAAGTTTCCTGTGACTGCAGGCCACAAATATGAAATCTGCAATGCAGAATGTAATTCTGAGACCCATAGTTTGGTAGTAGAAAATCAAGATTGTTCTGGAAAAAGTTACCACTTTGCCTGAATGGAGACTACTGTTGGAAACCCCCACTGTTTTATTTTGTGTTATAGATTTCTTTACTTGTAAACAGCAAAGAGACCTAAAGAGGGTAAAATGATATCTTCTTGTTAAATTAAGCCTGGGGATTTGCAAGCAAATTGCAAGCACTGTGTATTAGCAGTCTAAAACAGAGACTTGGATGCCTAACTCTCTTTAGCCAATCTTGGGCATCCCCTCTGCTGGGAAGAGCAAAATGAGGATTGGCCAAAACAGATACTGGGAGGAAATGGATACAGTATCCTGGCCATCTGCATTGGTCACAATTGGTCACAAAATGGTCCTGTCTGCCTGCATAAGATTTCTGTTAGAAACTCAAAATTAGAGGCTATGTAGGAAAAAATAGAGAGTTTGCAAGGTGCAGAATCAGGTGAAGAATTGTGCTTTAGGTCAGCATTCTGGAGGCATTTGTTGTAGCTTCTTTGCCATGAGTTAAAAAAGGATTTTGGGATGGGGTTTGGGGAAGTATTGGAGGTAGAGGTGCAGATTTGAAAAGTGTAGAAGAATGAGACTTGTTTGCAGAGATAGCCGCCTCATTCCAAAGGTGCTGAGCCAACTGGGCAAGAAGGACTTAAGGCACAGAATCTATGCTCAAAATTTGTATTTGAGAGGCAGCATCTGTGAGTTAGGGAAGGATGAGGAGTGGAAATGGTAATTTGCACCTGGACCTTCTAGGAAGGGTTTTAAACCCTTCCATTCCAAGGCACAGAAGGCCACAGTCTTCACTTTCCACTATTCGCCAGGATCTCTGCATCCCCATGAGTATTTTACATTTAATCATTTAATCAATTTTCTCCTCAACTTTACGTAAAGAGTTTTTTCTCTCTCTTCTTCTTCTTCTTTTTTTTTTTTTTTTCCTTTTTTCCATCTCTAAGGAGGGAATATAGAAATCAGATGCTGCCACCCAGGACATTGTATAATTTTGAAATGCAGTCTGTGAAACACAGTATTGCCTCTCTGGGCTGAGCGAGAATGCCAAGGATAATTCTAAGTACCAAGATACTAACCATTACCAGCAAAGCCAACAGCATTCTCCATCAGGCTGCAGGTGCAGGCAAATGGTTCAGCAGAAGCTGAATCCTTTCTCCTGCTTGAATTACTTGCTTGAAGGAACTTTATAGGGCTATAGCAGCCAAAAATCTCGTTTTTCCTAATATAAGGTTGTGCTTCCAGTAGGGCAACTTACTGGTAATTTTACAGTTTTCTGTTTTCCAGCAAGCCCTGTCTAATATGGGCAAGACTTAGATAGATAGACTTCCCCAGGCTAATTTAAGCATTTTTGTGTTCTTGCACTTTAATTTTCAGTCTATATTTTGCTACTTGGTCTGCATTTCTTTAAAGAGAAACCTACTACTTTAGCTTTGTCCCCAACCACTGCTTGCTCAGAGCATCTTGGACTTGACATTTAGAGATAAAATAACCTCCTTCATGTTAACCCTTTCCTTTTAAAAAAAGTATTTGTATTTTAAAGCATTTCCATCTGCTTTCTTCTCTTGACCTGCTCCTTTGCAAAGTAAACTCCATGGAATGAAAATATTGAGTAAGTAGGGTTTTTTTTCCTGTTTTTCAAACCAGCAGAACTTTGTTGTTCCAGAGAGACCTGAATGAGCCATATTTTATGTGGATTTAGGGAATAGGCTGTGTGAGGAGCAAAGCTGTGTTCCTAAGAAAGTGAACTTTTCAATAGAAGTTTTAAGCATTGTCTATGTAACCTGTGAGCAGCAGCTCATTCCTTTGAATCATAATATGGGATATTATGTCCTGGATGACATGACAGTCTTTGGGTTTCATGGCAAGTTATCTGTCAGGCTGTGAGAAAGGATATTCTGGAGGTTTTTCACACTCTCCCAGCCCCATTGGTGCTGGGACTCAGGGTCTCCTCGTGAGAAGTGCTAATGCAAAATGCATTGGCACTTGCTGGTGAGAGAGTTGGGCCTCTTGGTACGTGGGTCACTTGTCCCTTTTCAGCCCAAGGAATGCAGGTCAAATCTCTCATTACAGGAGGAGAGAAGGGCAATAATCCCATGACTGTGGTGCTGCACAACAACAGCATTGTTTTAAGATGTTTCTCTGCTGATTTCTCCATTTTTCACTTGCCAGTATAGATACCTCTGTGGTCTCAAGATGGAAATTGATGAATAAATAAAAGCTGGAAAACTGGTCTCTGTGCAGCAGTCTTAAAATCTTAGTATTGAAAACTGATATCTATCAATAATGTTAATTATTAAGATTTGGACAGAATTTGGGCAGCAAGGACTGTCTCTAATATATATTCTGGCCCTGGCATAGGTGTTTGCTGAAAATGAAGTATTTTCTCTTCTATTATAATGTGTTACAGTTTAAATGCTGATTTAGCTATTTCTTCCATCCATGATTCCTAAGCTGTACACCATAAACAGTTTTTTCACTGTGAGGGTCTGATAATTATGTGCTTGTTTTCATAAATCAAGCTGCTTTCATTCAGATTCCTCAAATATGGATCTAGAAAGCTCAGTGGGTATCATCATGTACTTGTCCTTATTCTCCCTGTCCTGTGTTGTCTTACTGAACCATAGCCTCCCCAACTGTGCTCTTGGTGGCCTGTACTGCAGCTGCATCCTCAAACACCCTCCAAGACAGGGCAGATAGAAATAATTAATCATAAGACCTAAGCTCTAAATACAAGAGGGTAACATTGTCTAAAGTGCCTGAGATAACACCTGCTGAATAAAGCCACTTTCATACAGTCTAATTCTTTTGCATTGCTCTCCAGGAGGTAGCCTAAACATGCCAGAGACCTAAAGGCATTTTTGAAACTTTGCTGCCCAGTAGAGTCTCTGTCATTTCACTCTGTTGCAGAAATCAGAGCATTTGGAAACTTTTCCTTCCAAGCTGTAGCACTGCCTGCTTTATCTAGCATAACCTTTAATGGAGCGCCCATTGATTCCTTCAGGACACTTCCTTATATCAGCTGTGTCTCATTGCTGGGGAATTCGTTGTGATAAACACTGCAAATGTTACTGTGTTTTATTTTATTCTTTTATTCTTTTTTATTCTTTTTTATTCTTTTTTATTCTTAAATTTTATTTAATTAAATTTTATTCTTTTACTTGTAATTCTGTCCCTTTGGACCACCTACACCCTTTCCATCGAGCTCTGGAGGGCTGTGGAAGACGAACACCATTTTGTGAGCACATTATTCCAGATGTACTCTGTACCTTCACAGGGTGGGAGCAGTGTAATACAGTTCTTTGGACATCTTCCTCTTGCTTTAGATTTTCAGGCTGCTCTGGAAAGATAATTACCATTTTGACATCACCTATCTGGGAATGTTGATTACTTAAACACTGTCCTTGTTGACTTTTTTCCTTGTAGCTCTTTTTTGATCTAGACATGTTTTCTTTTTCTTTGTGTGTGTGTCTCAGGGTGTGTTTCTTTAAGATATGTATTTTCCCATTTGTTAAAACCTCATATTGTGACAGGAGGCATGTCTGGTAAAAAAAATCCAAAATATTTAAGAAAAAGGGGTTGATAATGTATGGAATTGATTCTTTATGGTGTTAGGTATTCTGGGTTGATGTAAAGTCCTTTTCTTACATGAGAAAATCAGAACTACCACCCTAAAAGAGAACTTATAACCATGCATGTGATTAATTCATAAAAGGAAATATTGTTCAGATTTCAGAAAAATGCCATGCAAGAATAATTTTCACTCAGCAGAGTGAGCAAAGCAGCACAGCAAGTTGAAAGCCATGGTTTAAGATCCATCTAGAGGGATACAACTGCCTGCACAAGACTTCTGTGGGGATGCCTCTGCAGTGGGTTGAGATTTAAAAGATCCTCTTGTTGCTGTTGGAGCTGGCAATTCTTGCCATACTTGCTTTGGGTGGGTTTTTCTCCTCACAGAAAACAGATTACTGTTTCCCTCAAGCACTTTGTTAACACTGGAATAATAAACAGTATGTCTTTTATGTGACAGGGTACCTGTAGGACTTAACCATACAGACAATAAAAGGGCTAAGATGTACTTGAGCTGAACATAAACACTGGAAAGGATAATGTTTTTCACTAAGTGCTTTGTGCTTCTAGCTAAGCAGAGTGGATACCATGAGCCACTTGCAGAGATGTTCAGGGCCAATGCATCCTTCATAAGCAGCTAAATTAAGCCTATAACTCTTGCAGGAGTGAAAGATATGCTCATGTTCACAGATGCAACAGGTGAAAGCCTATTAAAAAATAACAGTGCATGTTTTAAATAGCCTCAGAAATTCAGTCTCCCCTACTCATTTTTCACTGCATTTATAATTCTATTTTCTTGTCTTCAGCTTATCTGATGGGGAAAATCTGTTTCATTGCTGATGTCCCAATGCAGCTTCATCCTTCCAGTTGTTTGTCCTTTATTATCAGCAGATGTAGCAGAACTCTTTGTCCTCTGTGGGGCTGGTGTCTTCCAGAACCTCAGGTAGCCCACTTATACTCTTTTTCATTCACAAGCAAGCTTCAATAGTGAGTAACCTGCTTGTGGAAAGCAGTGATTCTCAAGTAGGAAGATAGGTCCACCTATAACAATATCTTGCATCAATTTCATTACAGCATGCACTTCTCCCCTATCCTCAGTGTTTTCCTAGATTTTGTGCATAACGTTTGGAACAAACTGAAGAGACACCACAAGGGGCAAAGCGTAAGCCTACTGATTTAAATCTAGGCAAATTTAATTGAAGCTATGCTTTTTCCAGGCATGCCAGCAACAGAACTGTGTTTTACTGATTTTTAGAGTCTGGAGTGAAAGAGCAATAGGCCTCCTTTCTGTGTGCAAATTAATATATACTGATAAAGTCTGCTGAAAAAAGGTAAATATTTATGGAGGTGGTTGGTTTCTCATCACGATACCAGATACTGCAAGTTTATACTGGATGGGTAAACCATTATGAGAATGGTCAAGAGCAGTAGTTGTTGGTTAATAAAGGCAGTCAAGTGAAAACTTCTGTAGGAAAACAAGAGTAGAGACAGCATATAAGCAAGTGGCTGCACTTTCTGGCCACAGAAAAAGCAGAGTCCAATGGACACACAGCCAGAATGAGCTGGTAGATCCCCATTTTCTTGAGAGGCACCATGACTACTGCATTTGAGCCAAAGGTTCAGTGTTAGATCCTGTTGGAACAGAGCAAATGGGTAGAGGTGTTTACCCAGCTGTGCCAACATCCCAGTGTTCTTCCCCTGGGGAATCATTGTGTGAGGGCAGGAGCTTGGAACTGTTTCTTCAGCTCTGACCCAGAACAGGTGCAACCTCTGCCAGGACTCTCCTGCTCTAGGGAGGCTGGTGATGATGTATTTCCTGTGAGTCCAAACCCCAGTGCTGAGGTGGACTGGGAAAGAAAAACCAAACTCTGCCATTTAAAAATTCTTTTTCAGCCTAGTGCTAACAAGAGCAAGTTTATTCTACCTTTCCCCGATGCCAGCAATCTCTGTGCATAATATCAGGTCTTCCTTTCTTAAAATTTTGTCACCCAGCCAGTTTTCCATTCAAACTTTTTTCACCTTTCATAAAATTTCTCCCTTCTTGATTGCTGGCTCTTCTGCCTTGCAAGGCCTCCTCATCCAACCTCTGCAGATGAACACAGACTTCACTGCACCACATCTAAGTTGATGTGCCAGCTGGCCCTCTCCAAGGCACATGTGGTCACTGCAACAGATTCAGCATCCTAAATAGCTTTTTAGGTAAGAAGTTCAGGCTCCCAGGTTAAAAACTCCATGAAGGGAGACTTTGGCATCTGCAAAGTGCTCCCATTCTCATGCTGCACTCAGGCCAGCAATATCTCCTTCCCTTTTGCTTTTTCCATTAAAGCCATCTGTGCATTGTGAGCTTCTGTGCTGGTTGGTGGGTCCTGATTCTCTTGCAGTACCCACCTGTGTGTACAAACTTGGGCTCCTCCTGAGGCCACGATTTCTTCTCTGTTTGATGACATTCTTACCTGAAATCCAGAGTTGCTGGATTTCTGTGTGGCTTGTACACAGAAATCTTTAAATCAGGGAGATCTCACCAGCCCCATATCAGCAAGATAATATAGTGGGAAAATGGTTTCCTATCTCACTGCTGATTTCATCACCCTTCTCATTCCCCATGGAAATAGTTAATATGAAATGCTTGCCAGATTTTAAAGCGAGATATTCTAGGGGGAAGGACCTCAACAAGTTGGAGAGATAGTCAGAGAAGACAGTCTGAAATTCAACAAAGGTAAATCCAGGGTCCTGCACCTGGGGAAAAGTAACCCCATGCACCAGCACAGGCTGGGGCCTAATATTCTGGAAAGCAGCTCTGCAGAGAAGAGTTGGTGGTCCCATTGTCTTGGTGGTCCCAGTGGACAAAAGGCTGTCCCTGAGCCAGCAGGGTCCATGCGGCCAAGAAACACAGTGGTATCCTGGGCTACATTAGAAAGAGCATTGCTGTCCCGGTTTAGGGTAAATTTGGGAAGAAACCTCCAAATGGGGTCCCTCTAGAAGGCAAATTCAAGCAGCCCCCTCCCCAGCTGGTTTGTAAAAAGATTTCCTTGGAGAAAAGTGGAAAAAAGTGTTTATTTAAGAAGTAAAGTATTCACAAGCACAAAACCTCCCGCTGTTCTGAAGAGATGGCAAATTCAAAAAGTCCTTGTTGTGGGGGGGTAGCTCGGCTCACTCAGTCTCTTATCAGTCCCTCTGGTGCTGGAATGCAGTGTCCCAGGCCCTGTGAGTTGAGAGTCCACAGGTGTGAGCTCCTGGTGTTGTTCTGGGTTTTCAGTCCAGAGCAGGTTTGAACAGTTCCAGGAAAAGGAAAAAAACCACAGTCCAGGGAACATCTCTGCCTCAGCTAGCTAGAAAAACCTAACTAAAAGCAAAGGAGATCTCTGTCCCGCTGTCTGTCCTCACTGCAGACAGCACAGTCCAAGAGAAGGATGTGGGGGAGCAAGTGCAGTTTCTGAAAACAAACTGTGCACTTCTTCTCTCCCACTTCACTCTCAGAACCAGTCCTAAAGGTGCAGAACTTAACGTCCAGCATAAGAGAACAGACGACTGGGGAGACAAGCACCATATAGTCACCCCACGACAATTGCCAGCAGGTTGAGGGACAGGACCCTGCCCCTCTACCTAGCCCTGGTGAGGCCACATCTGGAGTGCTGTGCTCAGTTCTGGGCTCCTCAGTACAAGAGAGACTTGGAGCTCTTGGGGCAGGCCCATGAGAGGGTAACAAGGATCATTGGGAGCTGAAGCATCTTTCTTATGAGGAAAAGCTGAGGGGGTTGGGTTTGTTCAGCCTCAAGAAGAGATGACTGAGAGGGACCCTAATCAATATCTATCAGTATCTGAAGGAAGGGTGCCAAGAGGATGTTTACAGGCTTTTCTCAGTGGTGCCAAGCAGTAGTTCAAGAGGCAGTAAACAGAAATGGATGTACAGGAAGTTCCACCTCACCATGAGGAAGAACTTCTTTACTGAGCAGTGACCATGCATTGTCACAGGTAGCCCAGAGAGGCTGAATATCTCCAGTGAAGGAGATATTCAGCAACCATCTGGACACAGATGCACATCCTGTGCAATGTGCTCTAGGATGGCCCTGCTTGAGCAGGGAGGCTGGACCAGAGATGACTCACTGTGCCCTTCCAACCTTACCTATTTTGTGACTGTATGAGCATTCTTTTTTTTATTTTTATTTTTTTTATCTTTTGTCACCTATTTTTTCAACATTAAGGTTTTCTAAGACATCCATAAAAGCTCATGACCACACAACCAAGTAGCAGGTATGCCCTTGTGTCTCCTTTCTGCAACAGAGTGAGGCAAGGAGCCACAGGCCAGGCACAAAAAAAAAAATCTTTCTCCTCTTCCCCACACTCCCTCCCTCCCCACACTTCTCTTGATCTGCTGGTGGCTCCTAAAAGGATTAATTAGAAAGATGTGAGCAGGGGTTGGAACGTCAAAAAACAATCGTCACTTTCATATCTGACCCCTATCACCAGCTGCAGAATTAACAAATTGAATGTCGTCAGCAAACAGGAGTTGCAGATGATATGAAGTTCATTACTAGCAGCACAGGGCTTGTTTTCAAAGCCCAGTTTAAACAACTCTTGCTGATTAAATTCCTTGCTGGGGCTCCTGCCAGACACATTTAGAAAATACGGCTGTCTAACAACTCTGTCTTTCTCTGCCTGTCTTTTCTTTTTTTTTTTTTTCCCACTTTTTTTTCTTTTCTCTTCTTTTTTTTTTCCTTTTTTTTTTTTTTTCTTTTCTTAACATGTGCCAATTATTTGTCTCCTATCTGCAGGTACTGGCAAGTATCAGCGCTCTAGTCCCACTGTCTACAGCCTTATCCATTTGGCGCCTGCTCCAGCCCTCTCACATTACCAGCAGTAGGGTCTGTTTTCAGCTGTGAAAAGCTGTGAGCATGACTCCATTCTTCCCCTCCTCCCACTGCAGACTCTCTCCCCCTTTTCCTTCTTTCCCTCTCATCCTTCTGCTCCCAGGGCTCCCTTCAAGAGCTGTGAAGCAAAAAACCCAAACTGTGGTAACCTGCTAGACAGTGGCACTGGGGATTTATAACCTCCCTTGAATTGTGTGATTGTGGCTCCCCTGCATGGGAGCACCCAGAGCAGCTAAAAGCCCACTTTAGGCAGGTTGCATGACAGATTGTCTTCAGGGTGGGCTGATCTGGGTTGGAGAGGCAGGAGCCGCAAGCAAGTAGAGGGGAGAGTCGTGGGGATAAAATTCAGAGGTACTGTCTTAGCTTCTCTCTAGTTCAGGAGCCTGAACATTCTCTGAACTGTTCTTCCCCTTCCAAAAACATCTTTTTGTCCTCTTTAATTTGATCATTTCATGTTTGTCTTGCCTGTGCATTTGTAATTTTTCTTCATATCTTTAGGAAGTGAGGATGGAAGGATGGAGGAAGGGAGGATGGATGTCTGCTCCTTCTCACACTCACAGTAACTCCAGGACTTAGCAGGTTGGGTGGCTACCCAGCTAGAAAAAGCTAGATCTCAGAGGTAGGTTGTTTCTGCAAGTTTGGTGGAAACAGCCAATCCCAAAGAGGGGAGTTCATCATCAGGGATCTCCTTTGGAGATGACCAGCCCTCTCTATAGAGAGGAGATATGAAGGTCCCAGCCCTAGGAAAGCCTTGTCCAGGCAGAAAATGAAGAACCCAGGAAGCAGACTATGAGACAGGAATTTGGTACAAAACATATGATGTTTGCTCTATTGATGCTCTCTTTTGTACTGAATCACAGCTAAATATGTTGAGGCAAATTGGTAGAATTTTCAGAGATGCCCGGGAGATGGTGTGGAAAATGATTGTCCTTTGGGAGCCACATAGAACTGGGGGCCTGCTGCTTAAGTATCTTCTTTTTGGCAAACTTGCTCAGAAGAAAAATATCATGGACTGACCAGGAAAAGTAGTATTTAGCTATCCTTTTGACAGTGAAATTGTGGTATTAAGGGGAAGAATACAAAATAAACTTCAAATAATTTCATAACATAATTGGGTCTTTTCTGTATTCATTACAGAAAAATATTTCATTATTTTTTCTCATGTAGGAAGTACCTTTTCCCACCATGGCAGTTTGATCCCTGAAGGATTTCAGAAGTTTTTAAACATGGCTGAAACAGTCACAGAGATTTGCACACACTGCTATGTGGCATTTTGGACTAAGGTCCTTCATACAAGAAATAGACAGGTTTTTAAATGTATTTTTAAATTCTTTTTTCTGTTTACCAGCCATCTCTCTGCCTCAGGGTAGTATTGACGGTTACAGGATATAAAGCTACCTCTTTATATACCCATTTTTTTTATCATTTCCTCTCTTTGACCACCTTTGAGAGAGTGTTGTTATAGAAAATGACTGATTCAGAGCAGCATGTCTAATTCCTCGGCCTCTTGCATTTCCCACGCTGTGTTTTACTGGTTTTGGTTTTGAAAAAGAAAAAGCAGCTTCCAAAAATTAATTAATCAGGTTTGGCTTATTTTTTCTTTCCCACCTCCCCTTCCTTTTTTTAAAATGTAATTAAATGCACTGAATTATAAGAAAAATGACTGGAGTCAAAGAGCACTCCACCACTCTTCACTTTGACACTTCACCAATGTTTTCCACTTCCAATGCTCCTGCTAATATTATTTTTCTGCTTCTACCTGTAAGAACCAGGGAATTTTGTAGATATTTGTCATTGGCCAGGTCTCATTTTGGCCTTGAAAACAATTACATACCTGCAAAGCATTCATCCAAAGTCCACATTTGAGGTTGACTGCTGTGCACAGGTTGAGTTCCTCTGGTACATATGCTTGCACTGATTACTACTCAGCGACTGGGCATGCAAGTGCACAAAGCGCCTCTAGCAAGCAGGAAGTTTTTTTGGAAGAGTTTGCCAGAGCGTGAGTTTGCTGCTCTGCTGAGTGACCAGCATGGCATCTTTGTCCTGCATAAGGAAAAATCCACTATTAATGCAATGTTCTTGCCAAATAATTTCAGCATGGAGCCTATGGAAAAATTTGTTCTCAAATCTAGCTAAGCCTACAGGACAATATATACCCCCAATACTGGCTGCCATTCTCAGCTGATTGGCAGACACTGACCCAATATTTTGTGCCAGCGTTCATTCAATTCCAGCAAAATGAGTGGGGTAGCTAGGTGCAGGAAGCATAGGATTAGAGAATTCCCTTATGAAGTCCAACTGGTAGAATAGGGGTTACAGAAACTTCCAGCAATGGTCACCCCTGCGGTGCACAGATAGTGCCCAGCGCAGGCCAGCTGGATCCACAAGATTCAATGTCTTTCTAGTACCAAGTGGCTGGTTTTCATTCTTTCATCCATTCCATTGTTGTTTGGAAAGCCTTTTGTGTCATGCCAACTGCAGGCTATGGTGGTTTGCCTGCACAAATCCCTGTTCTCTCAGGAGAGTCCATTTCAGATGCTTTGAAAAGAAGCTCAGACAGATTTTCAAGCTACCTCATTCATGTTGGGGGCCAGCCCAAATCTTTGGCTTGCTCTTTCTTTCCTGAAGCAGCTCACATTCTCTTCCTCATACCCAGAACTACCATGGGTTAATTGATCTCCAGCCTATTAGAGGCTTCCTCACCTTTTGGTGAGGAAGAGATTTGCATTCACTCAGTTCCAAAGTGAGTTTTGGGCACCTTGAGGTCTCTGTTAAAACACTTGCTTTGATGTAGCTTTTTTGGCTGTTTCTGGTTTGTTTGCATCTTGCTGTTGAGCACTTTGCTTGGTATCTCTATCACACATTATGCTTCACATACAACAGTGCCTAGGGTGTTTGTAAGCTGTTTTGTTTGGAGAGGGGAAATGTGATGCAATTTAATTTCTGTTGCCCAAGCCCTGCTGTCCTGAGGGAAAGTGGGATCAATTGCTATGAAATTCTTGCTAATGGTGTGAAGCCCTTATGTGATAGTGATTGGACTAAATTCTTTCTTGTGGTTTTACCTGAGCCTAACTAATATTTTTTTTGCCCTCTCATCTTCCTTTACATTTTTTCTTTCTGTTTCTCTGACATTTATTTCTTCCAACAAAACCCCAGCAATGTTGCTCCAGCTCTGAACCTCTGTTGTTGTCCCTTGCCACCTGAGCCCGTGGAAGACATTACCTGTCTCCCAGCAATCCAGCACAGTGAAGAACTAACTTCTGTCACTTTTCTGAATGCAGGCTGATGGTTATTCCCCACAGCTATGCTCAGATTTGTTCTCCAAGGTGTTCTGCTGGAGAATAAATCAGCACAAGTGATCTGAGTAGTCATGAAACCCTGCCCCATTGGTGCTGGCAGTACTTTTCCAGTCCTGCATTAGAGGTCTAGCTGGGATGCTGGGGACATGGACTTCACATCTCATTTGGAGCTCATGTTAAAGGACCACACACTAAAGAATAAGTTAATGAAAAACCTGCTCCTCCCCATTCCTCTAATCTGGTAAAGTCATAAAGAAATCTGCTTGCAAGGAAGTGCATTAAGCAGCCTTTATGGGCAGTGACACAGAGCACAGTAAACCCCTTGGCTGGGCCCCTGCAAGGACAGCTCTTTATTAGGAGGGACACTGCAGAAGTACCATCTTCTGTGTCCATACACAATACTGTAATGGGGTTAGCTCACAGTAAAAGTGTAATTAATGTCATGTAATACAAAGATTTGCCATTTTCTCTAAGGACTTCTCCTCCAGGCAGTTCTAGTGCGTCATTAGGTAATCTAAATTAAAATTACTCTGCCCATTCTCCAGTTTTTACCCCTTTTCTGCCTGTATGCTTGTTCCCAAAGATGTTTGTTGAGGGATGCCTCTTCACCAGAGGGAGGCTTAGGAAGACATTATGTAACAATAGTGGTGATGCTTTTGCCTGTTGGGTGAGAAAGGAAACAATATGTAACTTCCTTGGAGTTATTCTTTCTCTGTCTTTAAATCTTCCACTATGCATTTTCTTACTAGACTGCCATGTCTCCCACAACTCTTATCACTTGCTCTTGGAGATTACTGAGGAAAAAAATATCCATGTCTCCTTCATTTATTCCACAAACAGCACTAGTACCAGAGGGAGGAATGTCAAGATGGTTTTATTGACCAGTTTGCATGTGCACCTTCTAAAGGGTCTCTGCTGGGGCTATGTGTAATTCTTGTAGAAACCCTGATAGCAGGTGGTGTTTATAATTGCAGAAAAGCAGAGAGCACCACAGTGCCTAGGTCACCACCTGCCACTTCGATCCCTCCTCTCTCTCCTCTCTAACCTTGAGCATACAAGTGTATTGCTGGATTATTTGTGCCCTTTTTAATGAATACTCTGCAAAGCTTGCTGTGGTCAGCAAGAGAACTCTATGGTTTTCTTTTGGGACCAGTCCTGCTATGACCTGCATTTTGACCTAGCTCAGCTAACCTAGCTGAAGAGGATAAGAGTCTGTCTGCTTTTCCCAGGTTACTGGGGCCAGTACTCTTGCTTTATGTCAAAGGTAGAAATGCTCCTTGTGATGTCCATGTGTTGAAATCCCAGACACCTGTGGATCCCAGGCTGACCCTTCTCTTTTGAAGCCTTAACCCAGGCCAAAGCCGTCCACACCACCATGCACAGAAATCAGCATGTGCTTCCTTCCACTCTCAGTAACATCATCCTTGATACCAGGCTTTGCTGTGAGAAGCTTCCCTTTAAAACTGCTTCCCCACATTTCCTCACTTTTTCTGACATTTACCAAGCAGTAAAAGTCCTTCCAGACCAAAAATACTCCTCTCCCTTTGGCTACCCATACTGACCAGTGCTACAGAGAGCATGCTTTCCTGTAGTGTAAGTGGAGAGCAAGGAAAGACTGGTTTGTGCCATCAGCCTTGTGTAAGGCACTCAAGCGCAAATGCAACTGATTAAAATGTGACAAGGCTTTTTTTTTTTTTTTTAACCTTGTTTTCCCCCATCTGCTGTCTAAGTCCTGGACAGTCTGGATGCTCACCTCCATGACTTGCAGGGATTTTAATTCTGACCCTTCAATTGCAGTCATATGAACACTCGTCTTCTAGGTGATTTAATGGAGTGTGTGATCCTCTTGTTATCACGTACTATAAAATCCAAAGTGGCAGGTCACCTGGGCACATGGCAGGCCCAGAAATATTGCCTGGCAATGCTGTTCCTCTGTTGCAGGCTCTCAATTAACATACAGTTTGATTTTCTCTATCTCGCAGTCTATTGCCTAACACCGACCTGGTGAGAGGCAGCTGCAAGTGGCTATTTGCATCAAAAGCTCCCCAGTCACTCCAGATTAGAGCGACCACATCTTTTCCCAGCTAATGAATTGCTCCCATCTGTGAAATTACAGCTACTCACTTTTGTTTTGTTTAAATCAAAACTGCAGGGCTCATGTGACAGGCTGTCTGCTGCCTCCAGGTATCCAGCTCTCATGCCATGATGCCCAGTCGAAGGCGAGAGGGATCACTGCAGCTGTTGTTTTGTCACAGGTTGTTTGTCTGGACTTTGACAAGGAGCACACACAGAGCAGCCCTGGCCTTGCAGGGCCATCCAAGCAGAGAGGGGAATGGCTTTAGGGACCTGCTGGAGACCTGGGTCTTGCTGGCCCATGATGAGTCAGTGGAGATGCTTTCTGTGTAATGCTCTTCATGAGTCTGACCTATTGATTGTCAGGAGTCTCAATAAATTTAGATTGCTGGTTTGTGTCTGCACTCCCTAAGCAGGGGTAGGACAATGATTAGCTGCAAAGATCAATAGGGAGGAGTCTTTTAATCGACCATGTAAAATGTATCCTTCGTCACTGATGGCGTGTTAATTGGGATTTAATTCTTGAGGGGGCATTCTCCTGTCCCTCCCAGTTTTCTGTCTTCTCCTAAAGTCTTGTTGAGAAATCCAGGGTAGCTTGAAAGTTAGAAAGATGAAGCATCAAGGTTTTATTATTTTTGAAATGTTATTCCCACTGTATCTTGTCCCATCTCCACCCCGAAATAGACATCTACATCTTCCTAAAAAAGTGCTCTTTCAGTGGCATTCACCAACACAAATATGTTCAGCACTCTGCTGAATGTTGATACATTTCTCAGCCAAGGACTTGGTGCCTGACTACTTGCTGGCAGCCACCAGAGACACACAGGTCTCTGAGATGCTGCTGGATGCCCAGAAGACAACAACCCGTCGTCCCAGAAACCTGAGACATGGAGGGGACAAATGAGTTTCTTTCTAGGTAGATTTTCAGACCAGTGGCTTATCGCAGCAATAAAACATCTATTTCAGAGTAAGTCTTGTTGAGTCTGTGCAATAGGAAGAAAAAAGCCAAATATGAGAAGGATATTATGTCAACTTTACCAAAGGTTCTACCATGCTATAATAGCTGTTTTGCTATTTTGGCCACTCCAACAAAGTCTGTAGCTGTGTCAGTCTGCTCCTCATGAACAAATTCTGGAGTAGTACCTGTCCTCATCGGTCTCACCCCGATAGTGAAAAATCTTTTAATTCTTTAATTTCTTTTGGGACTTTCCAGTTCCAGCCTTGATGAAACAAATCCTGTCACAGGCTAGAAGATGGAATCAGCAGCATCCCAGCTAAAAGCATTGGCATTTCTTCTTATTGTAAATTATTTAATCTCTTTTAACAGATGACCTCTCTAGGACTATTGTATTACCTTCCTGCTAGACTCCTGACAGGTCTTCTATTTAACTAAACCAATAAATATGCATATTTGCAAAATATATTTCAGTTATCCAGAATAACTCTACAGGTTATTTGTTATTCAGTAACTAGCTTACAATTAATATTGAAAATTATTGCAGGCTGCATGGTTGTATGGAGATACAAAATTCTTGGATACAACATCCATAAAATTTCCTTTTTGTAGTTAAGTTGAATAATTAGTAAATATTCATACACAGGTCCTGAATTCATTCATGCTATGAAGTATGAAGTATGAAGTATTTTGGGGGATGGATGAGTAAAGCAAAGCAGTGAAAGGAGTCTCTGTCAGTCATCTTCCATGTCTTCCAGGAGGACATGTGGTGGGAACCAAACTCAGCTCTGTGCCCCATCTCCATGGTTAAGCTGGCTCTGTTAGCACCATGTCCCTCTCCTCAGGCTTGTGAAAGAGCCAGCTGCAGTTTCACAGTATGGGGACAGCGGGAGCAAAGACTGTACCAGTGGTCCCATCAGCAGTGCCAAATCTGTGTGAGGGACCAGAAGCTTAGGGTGAAACCTGAGCACTTGCTGACTTCTGGCACAGAGCAGCTCTGTGTGGAGGCTTCTTGATGTTGTCATTGTGTCCTCTCATTTGAAGGGAGGCCTGGTGGTGAGTGCCTCAGACCTGTCTTTTCACTGCACAGCTATTGCATGTCAGCCGCCAGAGAGAAGTTGCTCTTCAAGACCCTTTTCCTAAGGGAAGGGTTTGGGAGGGAGCAGTTGAGGTTTTTCCTAATGTTTTCTTCTGTGATGGGATTAAGCGGGACCTGCTCCTTTAAAAAGTGTCCCCTTCCCCATCATCCTCCCTCCTTCCAATTACAGCACTAATTTCAGTAATGGAGCATTAATGGAGTAATGGACTGCTGAAGCTGGCCTGAAGGAACTGTAGTGCTCAGCACAAATTGAGTAAATAAACCATATATTAGATTTCTAAACAATACTTTTAGTCTAATCCCCAGGGAAAGAGAGTTGTCAAGACTTACTTAAGTCAATCCAGCAAAACGTATGCAAAAGATCCACCCATTCATACCCTGGAAAATGGCACCAGTGGCCTGAAGCATCAGCGAATCTCTCACATAAATCTCTCCTATCCTGACACAGAGAGCTTTGTGTTGTTTCCTTCTCCAATTCCTCTTCTTTGATTTATTTACCAATAAGCAGCTTTGTGCCTGTTTTCATTTGTGTCCTGCTAGAGAGCTGTCCGTGTATGTTGATAGAGAATGACTTGCAATTTTAAGGAGACTTATCAGGGAGCCATACAAAGTGATGGATGAGAGTAGTGCCCTAAACCATTTTCAGTCTGGGAAAGTCTTGATTATTTTTTTCTTCCAAAAGCAGAAGACCTCTGTCAACATTTTTATTACTTTATTTTAAAAACAGGCTTTGCACTACCTTAGCCAAATAAATAGGAATGAGTAATGAAGTACTGACTACTGAGATTTACCCCACTTGCATTAGGGTGACTAATTGTAATTTAGTTACCTTTGAATGTGTAGGCTGCAGTCAAGGTTTTCCTAGGCACTGTGCAAACAGGGTGAGAGTCAAACACAGAAGGTGGAGACTTTGAAGCAAGACAAAGGGACAGAGTAGCAAAATTACCTTTCCACATCACTCCCCAGGTCAGTGGGAGAACCAGGGAAAAATATGGGACTCAGATCAATGCCATGTCTTCAGCAAATTTTTTTCATCTTGACGGAGCAATCGTGAGAAGCCATAATTCCTACAGGGCAGCATCTTGTGGGTGTTCAACATCCCACAAGATGATTATTTACTTTCTATGAGCTTCAGTGTGATCTGAGAGCAATCTTTTGAGCCTT
The DNA here is from genome assembly GCA_024734555.1 of Trochalopteron elliotii. Lineage (NCBI taxonomy): Eukaryota > Metazoa > Chordata > Aves > Passeriformes > Leiothrichidae > Trochalopteron > Trochalopteron elliotii. Next base: position 5,011,400 of record JANPWX010000135.1, read on the forward strand.
TGTGGCAAAAACAACCAGGGGTTTTTCTGCTTTTATTTCGTCTTAACCCTGAGGCAGTCAAGAGAGAGTGAAGAGGGCTCTATGTCTAGTTTGTACGTTTATTCAGATTTCCTTTGCTAAGAATAAGATAAACAATGGCAGCTTAAGCTTGATTTGAAAGACAGAAGATTGGTTTAGTCCTGTAATCAGACTGGAGATGGGGTCCATACTGCAGCATTTTATCAGGAGCAGTTTTACACAGACATCATTAATCTGCTTCAGATGTCTGACATTTAGAGCTTGGGTATGTTAAAATCAGTCCCTCACTTAACCTTGGGATGTAACATGTGGAAGAATCAAAATCCACTGATGAACACCAGACCAAGATGATGTAGTGTCTCTCAGGGTATAACACAGTGTCACTTGTGTTCTTTATCTTTTTATTGGGTGTAATTTTGTATGATAGGTATAAGAAAAAGTGTGCACACTCTGCTTGTAATAATAATCTAGGAAATTTAGCCATAAAATCCTGAATTCTGCTTTTACAACTGATCACAATAGGTAATTTGGGCATGCTCTGAGTATACAAAGGAAGAGCACTTTTTTTTTCCTTGTCTTTGTGGGAGGATTAACATATTACTCTATGAGTAATTTGTTAGGCACAAAACCAAGCAAGTTTCCAGGAGTGATGGGTTTATCACTGAACACTCACAGACAAGAATATGGATTGAAGAGCTTGGAAGGTGTCTGTTCAACATTTGAAATGGTATGCAAGTCTCACGTTTTAAGAAATAGACTTTATAATGCTTCCATTGAACTCCTGGGCTTACTGTTTTCACAGCATTAATACTCTTGAATCCAATGAGACTGCTGAGCTCCTCCCTCAGAACCATCCTCTTCCAGGAGGAACAGCTCTCGTTTATCCAGCTTGACAAATTTCTGAACCTGCAAACTTCAGATCCTCCTTTTACGAGGCCTGCATTTCTCTCCTTCCTCAGCGTGAATTCCTGGAGAATGCTGGTAGTGCACAGTCCTTCATCCCTCCTTGATACATTTCTTACTCCTCCCCTGCAATTCCTCCCATCTCTTTTCCTTGCCACTCCAAAGTCTGAGAAATCAATTTCCCTTTTCTAATTCCACCACTTCCCCAACTGAGTCCAGCCGCTTCTCTGCTGCTCTTCATCACATCCCACCACTTTCTACCCTAACCTGCAACCTACCCTACCCTAACCTTATGAGTCCCTGCCCTGGATGCCACTTGATCCTGCCTTGGTTTTCTTCATTTCAACTCTGACCTCACCTAAAGCACTGTTTGCAAACACTGTTTGGAGTTTCCTTCCACCAAAATTTCAAGCTGCTTCTTGAAAGCTTGCAGGCCTTAAAGCTGCACTGTACGTGCAGAGGTGCAACATATACAGCATGCTTCCTCTCTGATAATATTTTCAGGAGGACCAAGGACCACCTTAATAGGAATTTTCAGCAAATATGCACTTAGCCTCAGACATCTGCAATGGAAACTTCATCCTGAAGTTTTGCAAGGCAGATGAAAATAAAATCTTGTGACGAAAAAGAGTCAGGGAGCTTAAATAGCAGACTGTTGCTTGGTGGTTAGTTCTTTGGCAATTGGAGCTCACAGAGCTGCGAGCTTTTCAGCCTCATGCACAGAAATCAGAGTATGTGTATAACAACCTAAATGAATATGAATGAACTTTTTCAATGAAAAGGATTCCAGAAAAAACTATCCTACTTACACCTATAAATTCTGAGCTATTAAATTGCTGCTCTTGTTTTCAAAACCTTTGTGATGTGGCTACACACACTGATGAGATGACAAAATGATGGCTGGAGAGTCCAGCTTTTCTACTCTGTTTCCTATGCTCAGGAAGTGAAGGCAACAGGGTTGTTAAGAAGAACCAGTTGTAGAGGATGTTTTTTTGACATGGCAATTTGTTTGGTGGACTTGATCTAGAGCTGTCTGACATAACTGGGATCTGAGAAAAGACAGCTTTCTGTCCCTTCCCTGTCAAGCACTGTTTGCATTCAGATGGTGATTTGGAAGGTCACTCTGTTTTGTTTTCATTTTGCTTTGTGATATGGGGCCTTTAGTAATTGCCAGGAAAAATACAGTTGTATCTAAAGGGTGGCTGATGGATTCTTAGGGTGTTTTCCTTGGTTTGGTTTGGTTTGGTATTTTTCCTGAGAATTCCTAGGTATTTTGTGAAACTCCCTGGGTGCTATGGGAGTTTTCCTTTCCACCACTCTATTGCTAAGAATTATTACAGACTTAATTCCTTTTAGCCTATCTAAATTCTCTTTCATATAATCCTTGTTTTCATATTCGAAGCTGTGTTGTCATGTCACCTGCACTGAAATACTCCTGTTGTCAAAGAGAATAACAGCTGAAATATCAAAGAATTTTTTCTTCCTTCTGCTGAGTGTTTCTCTCCAGTGGAGAATGTGGAAAACATCTAAACGATTTTTATGGAAGGCGAGTGGGTTTTTTGTTGTGCTCTAGCACGTCTGGAAGAGAAGACCAGGCGTAAGATACTCAATATGTCTGATCTGGTGCAAATGTTTTCTTGTACTAGGGGAATAATCTTTCAGACACCTTGTGGGAGCCATTTAGCTTGACCTCTTGGGTGGTTGGTATCATTCCTGTGGAGGAAGTTGGGATGGAAAAAAGAACTTGTTGCATGTGTGTGTATTCATTTTCACCCTTTTTCTACTCCTAAAATTGAAAATTTGGCCAGAAATAGATATTCACCCAGAAGAAATCCACTGGAACACAAGAAACCTCCTACAAAAATTTGCAGTAAAACTTTAACAGGTTTGTAGCAAACCTAGATTTACCACTGTGACTAGAACTGTGCCTGAGGTTGTCTCCCTTTGAGCCTTATTCTGGCCTTAGGTTTCTGTTGAGCTTATTTCACTTGTCCCAGAAGCAATTCAGGGTGCACAGGATATTTGTTTTCCAAGACTAGATGGCCCATGTTAAAGGAGGAGGAAGAAAAGAGAGGGTATGGCTTCTCATCTGGGGCAGTATCTTCTCTGCCACCCTGGCCTGAGTGGTGGCCCCTATCAGGGGAACACCTCCCAAAGAGACAGCCTGCATTAGTGCTGGCTGCCAATCTGAAAAAAATCATGGTGCTGGCCAGCTTTGCCTGCTGTTCCCCCTGTTCCTCTGGTCCCTGCCAATCAGGTTGTTAAGACCAGGAAAAGCCATTGGGTAGGTGACAAGAGCCAAAGAATTCGCTGAATGTGTTGGGCTTGATAGCAGCTGCCCCTTGCCAATTGCATTCCTCTGCTGCAGGACGGATGCACAGAATACATCCCAGACCTTCCTCCCAGTGGGAGATAAGCCCTGGAGCCCTCCATGGAGTGTGTTCTTTCCCCACATGGTGTGAAATTGGTTTTTCTGGCCCAGGGGCTATGAGCATCTGGTAGAATTTTTATTTTTATGTTTCATTATTGAAGAAATTTTGATAAGCTTGCATTTAGGCTTGGTTACCCAGTAGGTAGCAGAGACTTGTGGGGTTGTAATTACTGTGTCTGGCTCTATCACTGAGGTGTGGAACAGAAAGCTGGGTTGTGGTAAAGGGAAAAGAGGGCATTAAGGCGCACAATCCCACAAAAGGCGCAGTGCAGTTTTCCCCCTCCCCAGATGGCTGTGTGGCAGTGGGCCGTGGCAGTGGGCCATGCTAGGTGCAAGCCCAGGAGGGGAAAGACGATGCTGAAGAATGTGCCGTTAGGTATTTCCTCAGGTTTTCCCTCCTTGGCAGAGCTGCACGAGGACCACAGACTTGGCAGTCGTAATGCAGAGCTGTCTTCCCCTGCAGTTCTCCAGGGACCTTCCCTGGCACTTTGCCCAGCTCTGGGCACCAGGTGCTGTGGTGGGGAGAAGAGCTCTTCCAAAGAAACCTTGGGTGTATTGTGCAGTCCCGTGGAGTGCAATGCAAAGGTCCCCAAGTGACCCTTTACCACACTGGCAGACAGGGATAATTCATCCACCTCTAACCACCCTAATTGGTCAGGTAGGCACAGCATTACACCTGCAGAAACATCATTGCTTCCAGGGCTGGAGTGAGAGCCTCTACACTATGTGGAGTGTCCAAATAGGTAGACACCTCTGCTTTGTGCTGCAGAGGTTCTCTAACTTTGCACGAGGCTTGAGACCCAAAGTAAAGGCACAGCAAGATCCCGCCATCATAACAACAGTATTTATGGGCTTCAGATTCTCAAGTTTCACAGAGATTTTGGGCATTTTAATTTTTTTTTTTTAATATCCCAAATGTCTGCATGGAATAAGTTTCCAAAATATAACAAGCTAGAAGAAACTTGAAAATCTTCCTCAGCTTTTCCTTATGCAAAACCCTTTTAAGCCCAAATCCCAAAGGAGAAGTGGTACATGGAGTCTCATGGTATACCTCGCATAGTCTGTGCGTACGGCTACCTCTGTCCCAAAAATAGCTTTTAAAATTACTGGACATCAGGAAATAAACAGTTCAGAGGTGTTTTATCCTCATAAGTTTCATGGCAGTAAATATCTGGTTAGAGCATAGACAAGCTATTCATGCCCCAACTGTGGAAAATGGAGAAGTCAATCCATCATAAACACCAGAATTTTCAAAATTGCACATATCCCTGGCTTTAAGAACCAATTCAGTCAATACTTTCTGTATATTAAACACCAAAAAATTTAACTGTAAGATGCAAACTTTTGAAAGTCAGTTCCCTTTTGCCCCAGTGTTTGCAGGGCTATGACTTCCTAAGACACTGGCTCCCAGAAAACCCCATGCACTTTGATCCATCAGTAATGCCTGCGAATTTCCATCTCCTTTTTGGAATCTGTAATGAATGAGGCTGTGGCCATGCATTGAAAAAGAGAAGAAGGTGCTTCTTCGGTTATGTCACCTTTTCTTTTTCCTCCTGGTTGAAATGTAAGCCACTGGTTAAGAGTGCTCTTCAGTCACAGTGGTTGTTTGCCTTAAATCCCTTCTGAAAATGATGCCTTTCATCCAATATTGTTATTGAGTTTCTGCTGTGATATATAAAGGACTTTCCATTCTTCTGCTCAGGAAATGGGGAGAAATTAACAGTTTGTGGAAGCTGTTTATTGTCGGTGCTGTTTTCTGTGGTTTGGGATAGGGAAGGACCCAGCAACACCAAAGATCTCAGAGGTAATGCTATGGGGACACAGCACAAGCTCTCACTTTTCTTGACCTTTCTCACTTTCTTTCCCCATTTCTTCTCCATTTGCACTATCCAGCACATCTAACCTATTCCTCTTCCATCAATATAGCTTCTGACTCTTGCCCTGCTTTTGAAAGTCCTTTGGGGACCTGTATTTTGCCCCGTGTATCTGTTGTGCTCTAATGTTACAGGGTGCTGTTGAATTACTAACACTTCCATGCACTGCCACAGACACAGGGACACCTAACATCTTTTAGAACGGGACCATGCCCCCAACACACTGCTAACCAGTGGCAGTGAAGAGGCAGAAGAGGCATGTGAGTTAGGTACTTTCAAATTTCATTTGCCAAGATTTTTCTTTCCCCATTGAGGATCCAGTCCAGAATTGGTTTTTGAAGGAATTATACTCTTTTTATGAAGTTATCTTCTGTGGATATCTGTGGACCACGATGGTGGACATAAAGTGTTTTCTTGATTTATCACCCTTCTGCATCACACAAGTAGAAATGTCTGTGATTTTTTTTATCATATATATCTTTTTATAGAGGTCCATGTGTTGGTCACATGTTGAACATAATTTAGATGTTTGGATCTTCGCAGTCTGGAAAAAAAAAGGCAAACATTTAGTTGGAAAAGTCAGGCACTTGGGAAGCAGGAATGGAAAGGCTCATAGGGAGGGGAGAGGAGGTAACTGAGGGAAGGGGGAACCCTTGGAGAGTGGTCCTCAAACCACGACGTGTATTTGTCTTTGATGCTGGCAGAGCTGTACAGGCTCTACAGGAAACTCTGCACTGCTGGAGGACTGCTTTCAGCTGAGACACTGGACCCAGGTCCTATTTTTCCTGGCTCTGGTGACTGTCCAGGAGGAAGTGAGAGATCCTATGACACTTTTTGGAAGAAAAGGACATGATCCCAGTGCTGTGGATAAAGTTTCCTGTCTGGCAATAAAATGTATTCAGCTCTGTGGATGGTATTAACAGGTGCCAACATTAGGCTCTACAGGCTGTTTGTTAAAGCTGCAATAGCCTTCAGCTGGTCTAAGTCAGGAGAGCTGCTTAGATAGTGTCACTGAAGGAATTTTTCCCCCTTCCTTTGCTTGAAAATCATTTCTTTCCTTTTTGGTTCTAACATAAGTTTGACTAAGCATAAAAAATCAATTATACCATTCAAACCTGCTTTTTACGAGTCGTGAGATGGATCTCGTTTGGTACAAAAAAAAAGGTTGTATGCAAGCAATCGAATGTACCCGTATGTCTAGTGACGTACATTTCTAGAAAGGTAATGTAGAAGACCTAAAGCTAAGAAATTTTCTGGTGCGCAAACAAGAAAAAGTCTTCCAGATTGACAGAAATAAATACTTTGAGAATCCAGTTACCAATGTCTATCCTTGAAAGAGGAATCATGATAAAGGGGGGTGAAGGGGTGAGTGTCCATGTAAGTTGATTTGTTGATTAGCATTTAAAGCATTTTGATATCTCAGGTGAAGGTCAGTCCATTGTTGTGTTTTTCCTTTTTGCAATTAGCTGTAGGAGATTTGTATGGAGCACAAAACATGAATAGCATCTCTTGAAATTAATATTGAGGTGGGTGGAAAGGAAGAACAAGAGAAACAAGCAGGAACTTATTTAACAGGCTGGTTGCTGAACAGTGGCAACACGGGTTGACTCAAAGCATTACTGCTTTTAGCACATGATTTATTGCTAATGCCCCTTCCCATGACTGGCCTTCAGCCTTTGATGTCAGTCAGCTCTGAATTAATTACTTCATAATGCAAAGTGAAAGTGCAGCAGGTTTCGTTTATTCCCCGTTGCTTCCTGAAGTTGTTGTGTTAACTTGCCTCGTCAGTGTTTGCTCGCTCTCTTACCCTCCCGCAAAGCACCTCCTCATTTGTAAATCCAAAAAGCTGGCAGGGGTGTGTGCACCCGTTGTGTTGCCTTGTAATAAATGGAGCCTTTTAGCCAGGGCAAGCGAGACTGATGTAGGAATGCAGGAGATCATATCTTGGGGGGAAAATCAATATTAAGATGTACAATTGCTCCCATGGTATTGAAAGAATTAGTTGATCTACATGCCAAATGACAGCCCCCTTGATAACAGGGATTATGTGTCCTGTCTTTCCAGGCTGTGCTCCGTTGGGGCTGCTCTCCCGGTCCCTCAGGCAGAGATAATCTAATTACTACAACAAAGACCAGGTCGATTTAAAAAAATAAAGGGCGGGAGCGGGGGGCGGGGTGAGAGGGGGGGATGTCAGCGAGAAGCAGTCTTTGGAAAAAGTTGCTGAGGAGGAGTGGAAAACTGGGAATACAAGTTAACCGTCAGTTTGGCACCACAGACGCTGGAAATTCAGACCCACCAGACTATTACCAGAAAAACCCCGAATTAGCAAGTGCTTAAAGCCTTCAAAATCACTCATTTAATCATGCTGAGAAAACGAGGAGGTGTTGGGCTGAGCAGAAAGGTGGTGGCTTGGACCCAGAGCTGCTTATCCATTGCAGAGTCATAAGACACCTGCTGCAAAAGTGGCTTGTGGAAAAATGCTTTACCACAGAAAAACCCATCAACTCAGGAACAAATAAAGAATCATACACTTTTTCCCTTCACTAAATTATGCTTATGTGTAGACCGTTTTTTCACTTTTTGGCTGAGGTTTGGGCGATGAATCTGCACTGCCCATGCTAAGCACGAGGTGAATCATTTTCCAGAGGACAAAGTGAGGTTTCAAGAGGCCTCTCTGAGTGGAGCACTGGTCTCCATCTTCCACAGTCACACCAAGGCAGATGCACCCCACCACCAACTGTGCACGGATAAGCGATTCTGTGACTCTGAGTTTCAGAGTTGTTTTAAATGTAATGGCTAAGTGTCAGCAGTCCACTCTAAATCCAGTATCCAGCCAGCTTAGTTGGAATAAGAGCTGGGTTTTCCTTCTTGGGTGCAACTGTGATATTGGCTTTTGCAGGTGCTGTACCTGTTCTGTTAGTGCATCCTATTGGTCCCCCAGCATAAAGATCCCCTGGCAGCTTTTGGTGAGACCCAGATGGATGGATGTGGGAGTGGGTACATCCTCAGTGGGTGTAAACTGACCTGGATTCAGAATAAGTGGTGATGGTGCGGAAGAGAGTTACTCATGCCTGACACTTGGCTTGTACGTGACAATTTTTTGGTCACTTTTTGACAACAGGTGTCAGTACCTGAAAATTTCAGTCTTGATTTTGCTTTTAGACAGAGAGTCTTGATCTCTGCATAGAGTTCATGCAAGACAGACACCACAGCCCTGGGCTTTTGCAGTTCATTCCCAACCTTGTCTTAAGGGTGGATCCTGGATATATCCTGTCTTTTATGACCATGTTCCTGAAGTTTAATTTTACTCTAATTCATTACCAACACACCTGAAGTGGTTTGGTGGTTGTATCTAGGATTTTGATGCAGTTCTCCCTCCAAGGCAAATATTGCAATAGCTCAGCCATGCAAATAGGTGCAGGCGTCTTCAGGCTGTATAATATGATATACTTCAGGGACTGGGTGGCTGAAGGAAGGCTCACTCACATCTGGAAGTTGCTTTTTTCCTAAGGATCGTGAGCACAAGGAGTTCAGGCATTCTTGCACAGCTCCCCACTGACCCTTGAGTTCATGTCATCAGACCCAATCTTGTTGTCTTGGCAAATATTCACACAAATAAGAGAACTCTAACAATGGGATCTTTCTTTTCTTAGCTTCCCTCTCCCTCTCCTCTTGTCCCTTGCTGCCTCCTTCTCCTACACTGGAGATAGAAAATTTGGAGGCAGCAAGGATGAGATCACTGCTTTGCAAGGAGTGACAAGAAAACTGGCTGCATGATTTGGGGCTCTGCATAGCATTTTCCCAGGAGCAGATCTGATATTATTTCCCTATCCACAACTGCACAGAGACAACAGCACTTTGGAGACGGTGCTTGCCAGCTGCTTGGGGTTAGACTGTAGATAAGGCCTAGAGATGAGGAGCCATCAAAACATGAATGTCTAGCTCAGACTTTGCATTCCTGGCTTTGCTGTATTTACTTACTTAAATCACCCAAGCTTATAAACCATAGTTAGTAAGGCATAGAGTCATTACCCATTCCAGGGAAAGAAGCAGTCTGAGTCATGTGGGGGATGCTGTGTGGGCCCACACTGCACTTTGCTTGAGCTGTGAATATAGATACATGAATTTATAAACAGTTTTTAGATTGCACAATTCCTTAGTAAAAAGTTATACTGAAACACTGGAACTGGGGGGCTCCAGACTCCTGTGGATTCCTGCATCACTGCTGCTTCAAAGCCTAACTTCAGGTTAACTAACTCCCCATACACATTTGCTAGGATGTTCCCTTTCCCAGTACAGTACTTTTGTGTTCACCTGGACCATTGGGAAAAAGCCCACATCACCACACCTGAGCTCTTGCCAGCTGGCAGGCTGGCCTGTCTGTGGGCTCATGGATGTCAGGGCAGCCCCAAAACAGCTAGATGTCTCTTGGATTCATGTTAGAGCTCATCCTTCAGTAGAGGTGCTGAGTATATGCCCCCCCTTGTTCCTCCAGGCACAGTTTTCACCAGAACTGCAGGAATTTCCTGCACTGACCGTCTGGACTCAGACATGTTTTTGCAAGTGTGTGCTCTTTATTTTCACAGAAATAGAATAAAAAACAAACCAGAAGAAGGAAATTCAATAAAAATTACATTTGGTACACTCAGAAAAAAATAGGTATTTTTTAAAGAAAGACTACCATTTAAAAGCCCATGTGTAGACATTCCACTCCCACTGAAAGTTAAAATTGAAATCACCTAGGACTCAGTTCTTCATATGCATATGGTTTGTTTTCCTTTATTAAAACCAATGACAAGAAGTCTGTCAGGGAATTTCTCAAGCATCTTGTACAATAATCTACAATAACTTTTTCACAATATATTTTCTAGTACTCTGTTAACATTTTGCCTTCTAAGGCATTAGAAGGTCTTGGGACCACCATTTGTTTGATATTTTGCCTGTCATGCACACCATATGTCTAGCTGGAAATTCAATATACTATTGCTACATAGCAAGACTTGTGCCTTGGTATGGGGTGCTATGGTATTCATATCTCCTGGAGAAACACCTTCTTTTTGCATAATCATCGGAGCAAAATGTGGGCTGCTACATATTCTAGGAGGCACCTGTATCAGCTGAGGGCAAAATATTTCACTTCATCCATTTCTCTTTCTATAAAACCTTGCGCTTTGATGTGTGATGCTTTCTTCTGAAGGATTCTGCATCAACATATTGAACAACTGCTCCTTTACATGTTCCAAGTTTAGTTCCTTGCTCTGGCAGACAGTGTAACTCTTGATACAAGCTGCAGTAAATTACCATGTTATTTAACAATTACTTACAATTCATTCCCTGATCATTTGGTGCCTTGGGATATTGTGCCTAATTGCAGGTTTAACAAAAACATATTGTGGTCATTATGTCAATATGCTATGAGAGTATAAAGAGCAAATAGAGCAAATCAGATAAAGCTGAGTGAGACTTAGCTGTCTGCATGGGAATGTTAGGAACAGTGTCTCTCACCCTTGAAGGCCACAAAGATAATTTCATGACTACTAAGTAGTAGTTGCTTTAAAAAAAATCTATTAAGCAGCGTCTCCACTCTCAGGGGAAATGTCTATCAGCAAAACTGATTAGAGATAAGGGTAAACAGATGTCAAAACAGAAGACCACCAAAGAACTGAGGTCCTGAAGTGAATGGGGAGAGATCCAGAAAGTATTAAATGTAGGGTGGATTGCTGTGTCATGAGTGGGGGGCAATCCTGCCCTTCTTTCAGCTCTTTCAGGGAGAGTTTTGCTAAAAACAAAACTGCATTTTTTATCTTATATGGGAGAAGTCTGTTTTTACAATCATTTTTCTGGGTGAATTTGTATGTGTGCATGTGGTTTGTTGTTTTGTTTTTTTTCTTCACACAATTTGCTTTTTTAACCTTAGGATTGAATAAAAATTAGAAATGTTAGGGAGAGCAAAGAACTGTGAGAGGATGTGCTGCAGAATTTCTTGCTTTTTCTGTAACCATGGAAGAGCCAAATTTAAATTACCTCTTTCTGTAGAAAGTATTTCTCCATAATATTCAGTTTTGCCACAGTTTTCACCTGAATTAACTCTCCAGTTATGGGACTATATAAGGATTAAAAAAAAGCTAGTAAAAGAAGTTTTATTGAAACTTCCATTGTGGGAATAGATATATGAATTTCAGTTGTTACTGATAGAAAGAGGTAAAAAAAGATAGGTTTTTAGGAGGGAATTCAAGGGAATACATCATTTTATAGGTCAAAAATAATTTTATGTGTCAATTTTTTTTTCTGTGGATTGACATGAAATTATTAAATGTGTCACATCCATCCTGCTTGTCCTTGACTTCATACATGTAACTTTGTGCTGGCCTCTCTTCCCTTGTCCTTCCCTGCCAGCCAGAGAGGACACAAAGCACTACTCTGCCACTCCTTTTTCAGAGACATGCCCACATGCATTGAATGGGGCTTCAGGCAACTTTTGCTAGCTGATGAAACAGCTACTTCTGCATTGCCATGCAAGACCTGTGGGAGAGTTTTTCATAGAATCACAGAATGGTTTGGGTTGGAAGGGACCTTGCAGATCACTTTGACTCAACCCCCTCTGCCATAGGCAGGGACACCTTCCACTAGACCAGGTTGCTCAAAGCCCAATCCAGCTACTCAGCTTTGCTTCTCTATCAAAAAGATGAGACTTTTATGTCAGTCTTCTCCTTTCTAAAGCACTCAGGAGTGCTCCTCTCACCCAAACTCTCAGCAAGACAGGCCCCCAGCCAAAAGCTGGCATTGCTTAGGGCTGGGTCCAGCCTTATTTGTGCATATTTGAACGTACTAAGCTTTTTATTTTCCTATTATTAGAGCAGTTCATTTTCTGCTTGGGTGTCCCAGCTATCTGTGGCATATTGTACCTGATATCTCCAAGGCCTCGTGGATGGGCCAGGCAGGCAGAGCCAGGGCTGGAGGAGAGCCTGCCACATGCCAGGCTGCCCTTGGTGCAGTCACTGAACTGATTGCGTGCTCTTGCTGAGATGGGACAAACACTGTGCACACACCAGGTCTGCTGGGATGCAAGCAGGGAGAAGGATACATGTGGGGAAAACTGGAAGCAGGGGAGCCCTAGATTAAAAAGATGCTACATGATAAGTTTGTTGTGGGACTGATACTACAGGGAGTTCTGTCCCCACACCATTTGTAAATGACTTGTAGCTGCATCGTTGTCCCCTGGCAGGAGGGGTTTTGAACAGTTGGCCTCCATGCCTGGGTCCCTCTGCTCCTCTTTGTGCCCAGCACTGAAGCAGGACTTCGTTATCTGATTTGTGGGATGTTAGAGGAACTGGGACTTGTTTGGTGGTCTTGCTCCCCTCCCATGTGAACCTCTGCCGCTTCCCACCATGACTGCCTGCAGAGGCTGTGTTATCTTACCCACCTAGCCTGCGATATGTCTGCCATCCTGTTCATTCTGAAGAACACCAGGAAGATGAGCAACAGACCAGGCAAGTCCCCACCACCAGAGGTAACCATATATATGCAGCCTTTCCACTTATCTTTACCATGAAAGGAGCTGGGAAAACCTAGGCAAATCTCAAGCAGTGCACTTTGTGCAGCTTCCGTGTACTTTGCACAGCAGCCTCAAACTTTCCAGAAGGAATATCTGCCTTGTTTTGCTAAAAGAAGGGCTAAATCAAACCAGGATATTATTTATCCTGAAGCACATTTTGCCTCTTCTGCCAGTGCTTGCAACAAGTCACTGTGAATTACAGTGGCTGCCCTTCCCAGATCAGACTGTACCTCACTTCTGCAGCAGCTGTGCCTGCACAGCACTTGTTTGACACTCTGAGACATCTCAGGTCCTTTTTGAACTGCTAACTTGGGTTTGTTCAGCTTCTTGTTATCTAAGAGCTGGACCTGGGTTTCAGCATGCTTCTACCAGCCAGATTCCTCCAGACTTCTAATATTCATGTTTCCAGAGCCATGCTGCCACAATGGAAGATGTAACTTGTCTCCACAACAACTTCTAAGAAACTGATTTTCAGAACACAAGTTATCCCTATCCCTCCACATCTGAAGCAAAGGCAGGGAGAAACTGTCCCATCCCCAAGGCACACAGCCTTGATCCTTGGGTATTTCTGGCCCTTTGGAGGAAAAATGATAACAAAAATAGCAGGGGAAAAAATGTGCAAGCTATAATCGTTTTTTCATTTGTTGATTTTTTCTACACAAAAATTCAGAGTTTCACCCCTACTGCTGTTAATACTAAAAGAGAAACAGATGAAGGCCACAGTAGATTTGCTTCATTGGATACCATAATATATCATTCAAAAGGTGAGCTGCAAACAGTGGTTCTAATCTTATAACATTAACCTCTGCCACTCCTCCCCCCATAATCCCAGCCACTTTGAAAAAAATCTATCTTCTTGTCAAATACATGATTTTTTTATTGGTGAGATATCCAGCAGTGAAATAGATTTCTCTTTTTACAAGGTATGACAATTTTTGCTATGAAATATTTCAATTACAGGAGGGTTTGATTGATTTGGGAAGTGTCCTAGATAGTAACAGGCTGGTCAAGAATAAATTTGCCTGAACGTTTATTTAGAGTGCTGTTTCTAAGTGGGCTAATGCTGTTATTAATAAGACTGTGTTATGTTTGGAAAAGTTGGTTCTTGTGAAACAACTGCAATATTATATCATTTTTACATCCCTCAATTTGGCAAATGCTCATGTTTTTCACTTTTCCTTCTGGGAGGACTTGTCCATATGACCTGAAAAATTTTGGTCTTTCTTAATGACTTGAGTTGAAAGCAAACAATAGTGGCCTGTGCCAAATATTGATCTGATGCTGGAAAACACTGGCCAGCTGTGGGCTGCTCTGAGTGGAAGCTGTACAAAGTTCAAACTACCCTTTGATCAGGCTTCATCACTTCCGGTCTTATTTGAGAGTCAAAAAATCAGAGATCTGCCTTCCATGGGGAAAGCTGAACTGTGCTGCTCTGCTTCTCTTTTGTGTGCTTTATCCTGAACTCTTCCCTATGCACCTGCTCCTTCAGCAGTTGCCGGATAACAAATACATTGCTTATTCCAAATTTTTTTGTACAAGTGGAGAAAAATGCATTACTGAAGCAAGTTCCTCTGAGAGATGCTGTACAGGGTGCTTCACCCACAGATATGACCTCTCTGCTGAGTTGTGAGGTATCCTTTCTTTTCAGCACTCCCCACTCGTGTGGAGAGCAGACTCAGTGGAGCGGGATTGCCGGACAAGTCACCACAAAGACATGGCCTCAAAGAGTCTCTGTGGAGAGTGCTGTTCACTCGTAAATATGAGAGGGTTTTCTTCTGTCTAGTGCTAGCTCTAGAGAGCCAGGCATCTCTCTCCCACCTTTCTCCCTCTGGTTTTGCCCAGAATGAATGACTATGGCTTCTCCATCACCCGTGCTATTGCAATAGTATTTTCAACTTGTCTCTAGAGGAAAGTCCCATGCAGAGCTGTTGCAGATCTTCAGGTCCAGTCCAAAACGTGGAGTGGCAGTGTCATTTCTCGAGACACCCTATGATGTGTCCATGACACCTACATCAGTTTTCACATTTTGCCCAGGGAGACAGTCCCACTGTGAGCAGGATTGATAGCTGCTCCCCAAGCCAAACTCCCCTCTCCTGCCTGCTTGACCCTGCTCAACAGGACCTGGGAGACCCCAAAGCAATCATCTCTTGGTGCCAGTGGGATTCATCACCTCCTCTGTGTTTTGGATGAACAGCTCTATGGGTGTGGTCATGTGGGCGCAGCCACAATGGCTCTGCCTGGGGTTCCTTGCTGCCATCCATCCGTGCCGTGACCACAGGCTGGGACCAGCACCAGTACAGAATCACTGTTCTTAATTACAGCCATTTTAGTGGAGACTACATCTTCCATGGGAGAAATTATCAGGATTTGAGAAATGCCAGACAGAATCAACTGGAAAAGCATGAATCCTTTTGTTGGCATTCCCACACCATGATTTTAATGTTTAAGTTTTTTTTCCCTCAGTCACACAAAAAGACAGTTGATGCAAAAAAGGCAAAGATTTAGCCCAAAACAGTCCATTCTGAATTTGCATAGTTCTGTTATTTTTAAAAGAAGCTGGCTTACCTCCAAACTCATACGCCAGAGGCCGAATGAGCTAAATTTAAATACCAAAGTATTTCAAATGGGTATTTTACATTAACAGCAATCTCATTTATTTTAGTTTAGTGTTTTCACATAGTTTTTCAAAGTTAAACTAAACCTACTGTATAAGACTGAGTGTTTCATTAATTTTTATAGGAATTATAAGAAGCATATGTTTTAAAGCTTCCTTTTGTAACACAGCAAAGCATACTGTAGACATATTTATTTACATAATGGCTGCATTAGAAGAAATTTTCGTACGGAAAAATGCAGCAATACCAAGTAATGGTTACCACAAAGTTAAAAAAAAAATAATGATATGGGGTGTCAAGAAGCAGAAATAATTAAAAAATTAAATTACAGGATGTGATTTTTTTTTTAAAGTACTCAAAGTGAGCAAATTTGCACTCCTATCACAAAGCCAATGGAAGCACTGCATTCTACAGGAAACTTTCATGAGAAATTGCAAAAAAAATGTTCTGTGAAAGAACTGAAATATTTCATCTAGAAAACAAGATCTTCATCTTAAAAAGGTGAGAAATGTTGGGTTTAACTTTATTAATCTGTTCTATTTGCTGTTCTTTTGTGTTCAGTTTTGGTTCAGGTTGCATTTTTTTAAATGTAATATGCACTGTGTATATAACATATGTAAATCAAATGGTTTACTATGGTACAGCAATAAATGAAAAGCACACAAATGTAAATAATTTTACAACAGCAAAACAAGAATTGAGACAAAATAATCAAACCTCTTCTGATGAGAAAAATTGAGATATATTCAGGTGGTGGCAAAAATACTCATTTTCCTGTAAGAAGAAAACACTGCCAGCTGCTTATCGACTCAAAGTTGCCACAAAAATTATTGAAAAGTGTTACAGCCAATAAACTACATCAGCACATCATCTTACTAGAATCAAGTCAGCAGCTACTGTAACCTCCTTTTGTTTAAGGAAAAGTTTGCAAGGAGCCTCAAAATGTAATTTGTTTTTATAGGCTTTCAGGGCTTAATAACTGTAAGCCTGACCTTAACAGGAATTTGAATTACCAGCTAAAATAATTTATAGAGGTTTCATATATATAAAAGACATATGGTTTTTTGTCTGCCTTGACTGAAGAGCTGTTATTTTTGTAGACATGTGTACTTACATTTTGTGGGTAGTTTCATCATCTAAGGTATTCAGCAATAGGGTAGGTTTTTACATCAGGTATATATTTTGAGGACAGCACAAGTGTTTCACTTTTTTCTCTGAATACTGGAAGAATATCACCAAGATTTTGCTTCCAAAAAGCCTCTAGGATTAAAACTCTTGTGTCCAAGACCAATTAGTTCTAGTATAGAACCTGACTTGTTGTAAGACATTAATCTTGAGCTAAACCCCAGATAATCTAGTGAGTAAATGAGGAAAGCAGGAAAATCAACATTGCCCCACTGTTCCAGGGATTTGTTTCAATATTGAGTAACAGATCTCTTGACTTCTCTCTGCAGAAAGTTGTGTAATGTCCTGCTCAGTGAAGGCATGCATTCCTGGAAGAGTAGAGGTCCTGAGAATGTCAAAAGCTCTTGAAAACAGGTCCAGTTTCCACTTTGCCAGACACTATGGCAAAGACTGCTCTGAGAGCTAATTTTGGATAATGAGCAATCAGCAGGGGCAGAACATCCTGTAAGTATCTACAGCTGAACACTCTTAAACAAGATTGGGATCACCCAGAGCTTTTCTCCTGGGTGTTAATATGGTGATTAAAGTTTACAAGAGGCCCATGGTTTTATTTTGGTCTTGTCACATCCAGTGGCATCTAGGCAGGAAATCTGCTTAAATGCATTGATGTTTTTGGTCACCTATGTGCAGAATGCCTGACATGCTTGTATAGAATGAATGCTATATGAATTTAGTAGTCATGAGTGCTGTATAAATGGTAAGGTGCAACAGGATACTTGAAAATGTTATTTGGATAAATATCCTTTTACTGGAAAATATGCTTCAGTGTGCCAGAGTGTCTTGAAGTACAAATCCTGTGTTGTATGTAAAATAGATACACTCACAGATGTTTGTAACATGAAAAAGTGTGCTCTGTCACTGTGAGAAATATCTCCTCCAAGCTGGCAATTCCTGTTGACAGCAGTGTGTACTAGCAGGTCCTGTCATCTATTGTTATGTACGCTTTTCTCCACATAAGTCAACATAAGACCTCCCACTTGCATATTTTTGTGTAAATTTCTTTGTCAGTGTCAGTGTACAGAGATGAACTGCCAACTTTTGGAAGGCAAACCTACTGAATAAAATATGTAAGGTTGTTTCTTCCACTTTCTGTTTCCATTCTTTCTCACCTTTGTATTTAAAAGACTGTCTTGAACAGATAGGATCCTAAGTGAGTCTTATCAAGGTCAGAGCTTGCTGCTCTGGCACAGATTTGAATATGAAACTTTGTAAAGATCTGATCCCCAAACATCTTTGGAAGCCATATTTACCACCAATAGCTTGCCTGTAATTGTGGTCAAATTTCTGCTTGCTTTGTTTCATTTCTATTTTTAGAAGATTCATCCAATTTAGTTAAATCAGAAGTTGATTTAATTTAATTTAATCTACATTTAAATGGGATCTGTGAACAATTTTCTTTGTTTTGGGTTATGGTTTTTGACTATTGAGTACAAAGCTGAGAACAACTAAAGTTTCATGAAGATGGATTTATATATTTTCATTTTTCTCTCTTAAAAATGCTTCAAACATAAATTTAAAGAAAGTAGTCACGTCTTTTTTCCTTTTTTTGCTTTTCTTTTTCAGTAAGAAAAAAATGAAATCTCATGGCAATGGTATTTTTTATCTCAGAGCAGTTAGAATGGTCACTGTCACCAGAAGGGATGTAGGCATGCAGAGCAGTTGCCCCAGCTACAGGTCTAGGACATGCTTAGAGAAAGTTTTCTCTGGTTGGGTCCCTTGATCATGTCCCACTGTGTACAAAGCACCTGGATTTTTTGGGAACTGGCAAACTATGTGGAATAGTTTGCCAGAGGTGTGTGTTTGGTACCTCTCTCATACGCACTACAACTCTTTCATGCGGAATGGAGAGCAACTGTAGAAACTACTGAAACACAATCTCCTACACCAACCCACAGTTTGGTGGCTTGAATTTAAACCCTTCAAATGTGCTCAAGTGACTCGATGGGTGCCTATGGGCACTTTCTGTAAGTCCCGTCTTGGACCTGAGGGGATAAATTCCTTGCCCACGTTGCCTGGCTGTAGGGGTTTGGGGGATGGCCAGCCCTGACTCATTTGTTCACCTGTAGGTGTGTATGTGCTGTTTGATATGTTCCCAGGGCACCACACCTGGGTTTAATTTGCTGGTCTCTTGGCCTGGGTCTCCTGTACTTCCATATAATATCTGCCAGCCTTGTGCCAATGTCCCAGGTGTCATGGGACATGTCTGTTGGTTGCCTATACCAACAGACATTGGGCAGGGCAATTGAATTGGGCCACATCTGTCTCCTGAGTTTTGAAGAAAACTATTTTTAAA
The DNA here is from genome assembly GCA_024734555.1 of Trochalopteron elliotii. Lineage (NCBI taxonomy): Eukaryota > Metazoa > Chordata > Aves > Passeriformes > Leiothrichidae > Trochalopteron > Trochalopteron elliotii. Next base: position 5,030,274 of record JANPWX010000135.1, read on the forward strand.
CATTGATGATTAGGGCTTGATTACCTCTTTTTCTTTCTTATCCTACTTTATTTAGAGCAACGCAACAAAAAAAATAGATGTCCAAGTTATTTTCGCTAGCATGTATGCATGTGTAATATAAGCAAAAGGATGACACTACATTTTTGTGGGAAGGTTTCTGTGTACAAAATTGCAAATAAGTACGAAAACAGCAAATTGGAAAGCATTTGTTATGCCATTTGTCCCAATTTGATTTAGAGTTGTAAATATGTAAATTTTCTATATTAACTGCTGATTTTTTTTTTGTGTAAACATAGATGGGTGTGGGGAAGAAAAAACACAATCCAGAGACTCATCTTGGTAAACAGTTTCAACAGATGTTCTAGAAGAACTGCTGAGACAGGATTCGCACTCAGATCTGGGCTGAATCACCAGGATGTCAATATGTTAATCTAGGTAGTGATACACTTGGATGCGCTGTTAAGATCAGAGAGAACAGAAACCAAAGGAGAAGAAGGTTATTTATTTATCACAGAAAAAGAAGCAAACACTTACGGGATGTCAGCTCAAATGCTGAACTAGCTTGATGATATGGTAGTAAGGCTTCAGGGCAGAGATGGAGTTCCTCCAATTTTGTGCCTGCAGCGCCAACCCACATCTTTGTTCTCAGGTGATCTCAGTTTTAAAGTCTATGTCCACTTTAAGAATATTGCAGACTGAAATTTTTATTTGTGTTTGTTCTTTTCCTGCTCTGCACTGAAGATGAAACCGTCATGAGAGTCTGGTTCCCAGAATGGAGTTACTTTTGATAAACTTCTGGTATCCATAAGCAGGATCTTGTCCACTGTACTCAGTGTGGAGAAGGTCAACTCTCCCTGTGGTACCTCGCTCTACATTTTCCATAGTGATGAGTCAGCTTGAGGGTTGACTCATAAATATCTGGCAGGAAGGGGTGAAGAAGACAGAGACAGGCTTTTTTCAGTGGTACCCAGTGACAGGACCACAGGCAATGGACATCAATTGAAACAGAGGAAGTTTTGTCTGAACGTCAGGAAACACTTTTTCACAGTGAGGGTGACCAAGCACTGGCCTAAGTTGCCCAGGGAGATGGTAGAGTCTCCATTCTTGGAGAAATTCAGAACGCAGCCAGGTACAATCCTGGACAGCTTGCTCTAGGTGACCCTGCTTGAGATGCAGGGGCAGATCTGAGCAATTCTGATTTTGAAAGAGTTCTGTTATCACAGATTCTGGATATATTTGTCCCAAAAGTTCAGAAACATCCAGAAATCTCTGGCAGTTCTTGAAAAAGAAGGTTTATTTCACCTTATGACCCTGAGAGTGTTTTAATAACATAAAAATCTTTGCTGTGAAGCACTTATTTAGCCCTTTACTATGAACACACTTGTGGTCTGCAACTCTGAACTATGAAGAATGGTCATATGTTTCTGGGTCCTTGTACAATAGCCACAAACACCGATAGTTATTAATGGTCTAGAATGGTATATAGTAAAAACATGAAAAGTGAACCCAGAGGGAAGTCAACCATTAACTTCAGAAGCAGAAAAGCTTTTGAAGTTGGAAATTTGCTGGCTGTGGAAGCTTCATCAACCCCTTATTATTTACAGTTTGATCTCCAAATGTGATGCTGGTAAAAGGACAGAACAGCTGGAAAGGGAGTGATTTTCTTGCCAGGTCCATGGACCTCTGATTACAAACACATGATTGCATGACATCCAAAAGTGACAGGATTAGTAAGCCTGTTATGCTGAGGGTATATCACCAGTTACACAGTTCTGTAGGATGAAAACACTTGCAAATATCTAGCACTACAGCAAAATTTTTAAAAGCCAGTCTTTGCAGGAAATAGTACATCACACTCCTCCTTGGCTTCCTAAATTTTTCTAATAGTGCAAATTAAAATACATGGTGCATGAGAGTCAGTGTGCATATGCACACAGTGTGTGTGTAGACAAATACAGATATATATGTGCACACACCTGCATATATTTCTGTGGAACAAGTACATGCAGAAGTCACGGTCTCTAAACAGTGTACAGGGCTTGGCCCAAACTGTCCTGCCTCTGTGAAAGACATAGTTTAAAATATATCAAAGGAATAAAGAAAAAGGATAAGCTGTCCTTTGAGTGAAATCCCAGCAACTGTGGCAGGATTCATGCTCTTTATTGCTAGGTAAGCTGCATTGCTTTTCAGAATGTTCAGAGTTAATATTCATTACCTAGCCATATTTTTTTAATATATAAAATCAAACACTATGTTATTTAGACTACATTATTTTCCTGCAAATCTTTCAAAAACAAGCAAATAGTAACAACAAAACAATAATTTGCTGTGTGACACAGTAAGTAATACTGCGTTAGTGGTTTGTGTTGCATCAAGGTGTGCAGTGAGGTACACAGTGTCTGCTGTCCAGCTCCCACACTCCCATACCAGCAAAAACCACACAGAAGTGTGTGGTTATAAAGACTGCACTGCAATATTTTTGCAACTGCTCTGCTGGATAGAATGATATGTATTTTTCTGTAATTTTATACATCTCAAAGAATAACAGCCACTACAGATTTGCACACACTCCATTAATTATAAATTTTGGATTTTTAAGGCAGATATGTTACTGCTTGATTTTCACTCCAAATATTTTGCCATTCAGGTACGCTTCTTTGAAACATCATTATGTCATTTTCACTTTTATGTTACAGATTGATATTTGTAAGTTCAACTGTACTAGAGTTAGAGTTGGTGTTGAATTATAGGCTAAAACTAAATCAGAATCACCCATGCCCAAAGTTATCTCCAAAGACAACACAGTTAATAAAGCTATTAAAATGAATTGAAGCTTAATTAAACAGTAATTTAAACAGCAGCATGAAGTTCCTTTCTAGGTGCTGTTTGATCAAAGAACAAATGGCATCAGAGAAATTGCCTCTTTAGAGCATAAATAAATGTAGCAAAATCACAGGCCAATGGGAAAGAAAAAGGCCATGGAGAGTCTGTGAAATCAGATATGGAAAATCCTGCTTTTATCTTCCCCATTGTTAGTCACTGCTCTCCATCTTTCTACCTTCCTTGCACATTCAGCAAGTGCCAGATCAACATTAGCTGAAGGATTTTTCCACTTACATCTATTCTAGCCAACAGGGATGACAACAGCCCATTATCTGCTGCCGCAGCTCCAAGGAGCCTCAGTCAGGGATCCTGCGGCGCGTGGGTTGATACAAAATGTAGACAGTCTCTTGGTCTGCCTCAGAGCAGCTGCAGTCTAAATACATGTCACGTATCTCACTCCCCAGGCAGCTGCAGAAAATGGATCACGCCAGTGCTCGCACACCAAGCACCCACCACCGGCACCAGCAGTGCCCTCAGCAGTGGGGTCCAAAGGGGAGTAATGGAGCACCTGCCCCAACAGATATTGTTTTCTCAGCCCTAAAGCAACACTGGTGGTACTCTGCTGCTGGTGTTACCTTTTAGCTAATATTTGAGTTGACCTACCAAATAAGTTAGTAGGCTGATTTTTAGCATCAGATGTACCTGAGAAAAATCAAGGTAAAATTACCCATCCCATTTGTTATATCTAATCCTAGATGCACGTTGCTAGTGGATACCTGTATTTCCTTGCTAGTATCCATATTGATATTTCAAGGAAAATAACCATCACCACAAGCTCTGTTGTTTGTTTGAGGGTTTTTTGAGTTCTGGTGGTGTTTTCTGAGTTGTTCTCATTTTTAAGTTTGTGGTTTATATTGCCACATCCTCAAAAAATGTATACAATAAGCAAAGTGCCCTCCCCTTGGAAACCATTTATTTTTCTTCCATATGCACATCCCCACACTTACTTATATTTAATGTAAATAGAGTAGGTTGGGAGATAGACATGAGGGAGAATGTTGTGCTTTAAAGTCACTGGAAACAGAGAAGTTATGCTCCATCTCTTTAGTAATAACAAAACAGTGCTTATAACTCTTATCGAGCAGTCTGCGCAACGTCTACATCCTTTCACTAATTTCAACAAACTGTCCCAAAGAGTGGGAAGATTAGCTGTGGGGTTGTTTATTCTTGGTGGAGTTATGGACATGTTCTCCATGAGTGAGAGAGGGGAGGAAAATAAAATCTTGTTTGTAGCTATCTGATCTGTCCTGGCTTCTTGCAGTGGGAGAGAATAATACCAGTGGATTTAGGATGTGAGCAGATGCAGTGCTCTTCCTGGTGATGCGTTCATATTTGGGGGGCTTCACAGCCCTTCATTTCCTGCAGTCAGGGAAATGGCAGGATGATGATTGTTATGGCAACTGAAAAACCACTTCTTAAACATCCCACAAAATCCGTCAGTGTCCTGTATTAAGTGTGTGACAATTAGTTCCTGTAGTTAACGCATGGACATTAACTACATGATCAGCATTAACAGAAGAAAACCTCTGTTATTATTCTTTCTAGGCTCAAAAATTTACAATTTCCTGTCTTTCATAAATACTGATTTAGACTTCAGAGCCTAGATGGTTTTTGTGTGGTTTTCACCATGGGAGGAATAAAGGATATTGTATGTAAGCATCAGGAGTTAGTAGTTGATCTCTATATCTTTTGTTTGATATCTGAACTGAGAAAGCAGAACAAAAATTTTCAGGATTAGATTTGACTTAAATTAGGTGGCGATAATGTTCTTTGTGCTTTCTAATTTTCTCTGTGTCTCTCTCTGCTTTCATGTGTGTGTGGGCATATGCATACATGCACAAATACAGGTTCCTTGGGTGATCTCTGCATGATTTTGGAGAGCATTCTTTTATAAATGAAAGAGAGACTTTGAAACAAAATTGTATTTTGAATTGAAACAAGTGAAAAAAATTCCCTTAAAATTATTTTTGTAAAATATATAATTCAGAAAACGTTTCAGATATTTGGATCTATTTTTTTCTGATCTTACTTGCTAAGTTCCACAGGGTTTTATAGATCAGTTTGGTCAAAATATGATTGCAAGTTTCAGTAAGTCCATTAATGTGAAAAATTTACTAAGACCCACCAGCTGTCTTTTCCATGACAGATCTATAGACTAGGTAGTGAAGAATAACTGAATACAGCTTTCAGATCACAGGGGAGATCACATGACAAAAAGACATTATAGACTATATATTGAGGGGGCAATGTTGGGAGGCAATCTCAAATTAGAAGCTACTAACAAAAATAAACAGAAAATGGCTCTTTTGCTGCCAAACCTGCTTACATATATTTTCTCCTATGCACAACGCAGTTTTCCAGTTCTGCATTAGATGCACTACACAGTAAATAAAACTCAGTGCAAACTTAGCTACAGCCCTGCCAACTGAGTTATGCCAGATTTTTGCCAGTGAGCCTGACCCCATGGAAACTCCACCTATGCGTGTGCACTTGTGTGAGTGAGAGTAACTTTGGTATTCATGCCTGGAAGTTCGAGCAGAAACCCTTGATTTAGTCTTTTCCCTCTCTGGATTTTGCCAGCAAACAGCAGTAGGCTACAGGCCGCTGAGATAGGCTCCATATGGAATCCCACAGCCAGCAGCTCTCACCAAGAACAAGGACCCAGGGCAGGAGCTTCAGAAAGGTTAGGAGTTATTTTAATTATTTTTTTTTCTTGTATTGCTGAGGGAGTTTGTCTCAGCCGTGTTTATCTGGTGTGGAAGAGGAAGCTCGCAGGCAGCATGATGCATGGGCGGCGAGTGCCGGCATGAGGTCATGGCGAAAGGGAACAGAGCCCGGCTGTGTCACACGAGCTGGGGAGGGAGCTGCTGCGGCGCGGGACGGCCACTTTATCAATTAGGTAATGTCTGGGGGAGATTGGGGGGAATTTCATTACATTGTGTTGGGCCCTGCTGCCGATGTGTTACCAAACATCTGCAAGGGACCCTGCAGTTTCTTGGGCGGCATGGGCCCACGTTGAATCCTGCTGCCACAGACTGAGGAGAGGGAAGGGGCGGGGAAGGGGAAAAAGGATAACTTACTTCCAAAACAAACTCCAGGAGGGCTTTGCCCTTGATGGACTTCCCATTGAGGCGTGGGGGAGATGGTGGGATGAAGTGTTCATGTATGCTCAGCTATCCCAGCCTGTTGCGCACAGCCTTTGTTGAGCAGGTATCTTTGGAAAGCCCACTAAGAGCCTTTGTAAAGTCTTGAGGATCTTTTCTCCCCTACTTTTACCTTATCAAAGACCAAAAAGCCAAGAGATGTGCTAGAAACAATATGGAAAAAGTGGTGCCAGCCTTTGCTCTTAAAATGCAAAGCTAAAGATTTGAAAGCAAACTTACTGCTAAGGGCCAGCTCAACATTCTGATATCTCAGAGCCACCATAAATAAATGACCTAGTTCTCCCAGTACTCCCATCAGGAAGGCCTGTAAGCAGTCCTTCACTCACTCACAAGACGACGTGCATCTCTCAGGGATGGGGCAGTCACCATGACCCGCCCCACTGACAGAAAGTGTTAGGTGCTCACTCACTGAAGAGTGTGCCCTGTAGAGATTTTTAGCTTTGAAATCACAGCTGATTTTTCTAACCCAGCCTCAGGGGAAGCAGCAGAAGAGCAGAGCTTACCCCCATGGTTTCCAATCCCAGTGAGAACTGGGACCTCCAGGCTCCCTGCTGCATGAATTGACTCCCAGCAGTGTTAAACAATGCTTCACAAACACTGCAAAGCAATGTGCTGTCACCCAAGAAGCTAGAAAATTGCTGAAGTTGCACATTTTGTTTCTGCCAGCACAAGGAGGACATGTTTTCCCTCCTCCTGTGTGCCAGTGGGTGCCCAGGCAGGGCAGCACATGGGGGCTATAAAGGGGCTGGTCCAGCATAAATCAGGATTAGTGCTGTGGCATGTGGGGAGCTGCGCCAGCAGGGAGCTGACGCGAGAGGGAAATCAGGCCCCGTGGAGCAGGCTCCTCGAGTGACATGTTTATTCCTGCCAAGCTCCCATCTTTTATCCCCTAAACAGAGCAGCCTGGTAAGCCCCTCTAAGTCTCTGGTATGCTAAACTGATATGGAAGCCCTGCTCTCACTCTGCTGGAAGGCAATGTGGTAGAAAGGGACAAGGATGACATGTTTTGGCATTGCCAGCCAAGGCTTTCATTGCCCATTCAAGCACCCAGAGGTGCCCTGCCACAGGGTCAGCTTTTTCTCAGCCCCCAGATGCTATCTACAACCTGCTGATGGAGAGGGAAGGAAGGAGGGGAGGGCAATGGAAAACTGCTGATCAAGGGAAATGCGGCCCTCCTCGTCCTCCCTCCTCCCCTTCTCGCCCGTGAGCAATTGATTTAGGAGCTTTTCTTAAGTAAAAATTTCATCACGAAAGAGCTTTCTTCAGAGAGCAGCTGAGAAATTGTCTCTCCCCCCTCTCTCTCATTTATGTACATATATCTGTATGTTTCTGGTTAGGAAGAAGCACCTATCCTGACCAGGTGGCAGGAACTCAAAATAAGGGGTTTATTTGCTGTCTTTTGCTGGAAAACAATATGCAGTTTTCAGGCTTAAGGTGTCACAAAAATTACTAAAACATCACTGCCAGTATCTGAAAATTTCTCGTGATGGATTATAAGGAATATACCTTGACCTTTCTTCTGAGCCTGGAAGGAGTGCTTAGGAGACAGCAAGTAGGATTCCTAATGTTTTCAGCATTAGAATTTCAATAAAAATCAAGTAAATCCACAGGATAACGGCTACCCTTAAAATCCATGGTATTACCAAGATAAGTTTTGCTTTACTTCTGAATCCATACCTTCGTAGACTTTAAACACAGGACATAAGAGCTGTGTCCTGATTCTTGCTCTTGTGAGTGGACGCATGGGGAGGGCCATTCTGAAGTGCACAGATGTTCCACCAAGATATTGAGGGTCTCTACATCCTCTCCCACGGAGTGTTTTGTATGGTCAAGGCCTCAATGCTCTGTGTTGCACCATGATAATTAAAATATATTTCTAAAAATTCCTTAGGAAAAAAGAGACTCCTGTTTGAAAAAAAACAGGTTCAACCTATAAGCGAGTCCAGGTCTACAGAATGTGAAGACATTCAAACTTTCTTCAATAATTAGAGAGGTCTTACCACACATAGAAAATTACTCACTGGCTCATTTCTGGAGACTTTTCAATGTTCAACATGGTAATTATGAGATACAAAAATCCTACCCTGAACTAGACATAGGGCTTACAGGAATTTTCACTAGAAAAATCCCCTTATAGGATATTTGGGGGTTTTCTCTTTGGCCCCACAGGAAAATAAAGACAATTTAGACTGTGGTAAGATCTTCTTTCCCTTACCTTCCTGTGGATTTCCAGTATTAGTCTAGGAGGCATGAGTAAATGAGTAAAAAAGCATGAAAACATTTTTTTTCCCTATTTCATTTTCTTTGTTGTTCTTCTTTTTTTCCTTGATAGAAGTCTCAGGATATTAATTCTGATTCCTGAAGAGAAAACGTTTTAACTGTTCAAAGAAGATGATAGAACTGGAAATGTTAGTTTCTTTGTTGAAACCTTATGTGAAAACTTTATGTAATTATCTGCTTTTCTAGATTAAAAATAATAATCAAAGCAGAGACCTGCAGAAAGGCAAGAGTGTCTTTAATTAATACCATGGAATGAACATCTTTCAAAATACCAAGTAATTTCAGAGCTTTTGGAAGATGAACAGTTTAACTGAACAAAGAATATTTCCTGAAAGGATTCATTGTCACCTAAAGCCAGATTTGTAAGGAAAGCATGCTATTGAAAATGGCTTAACTCCAAGATCTGTGTACAAAACACAGACAAAAAAAGCACCACTTTATCAGCAACTGCTATTTTAAGAAAAAATAGTAGTACCTAGTTTATAAAATCATTTTGCCTTTGTAGATGATCATGTAAATGTATTCTACTTTTTATGAGAGTTTAAAGGAAGATGAGATTTAAATATCTAACCCGTAGGTTTCCTAGAAATGAACTATTTAACAGCTCTTTAGTAATGCCTGGATATTAATACCAGAAGATGTCTGGAACTACTGCAGAGCCCCCCCCAAATAACAGTCAGGGATTTCCCAAAGCTTGGAGCCCTCCTTTGCCTTGTGTAGCACAGAAATAGTGACAGTGAATGTAGTGACACCCCTGCACAGCCCTTTAGCTGTAGCCTGGTGGGGTGAGCACATGCGGGTTTGGAGTGCACTTAGTCACTACTTACTTAGCACGTATTTATTTAAAATGATATTCTTTTGTAAACTTTCCTGGCAGTAAATTCACTATTTGGACTAATTGAGAAGATTAAACATAGAAAGACCATGATACAGCAGTTCACTAATGAAGAATCACGTTAAGAGAAGAGTCTGATCTTCTTTCATGATGAAGTATCAACTCTGTGGGATGTCAGCTCCCAGAAAACAAACCAAATGGGACTGCAGGGCTGCTCACCCAGCCAGATATTGACTGAGACCCCAGGGACCAGGAGGACTGAAAAGAAACTTTCCTGTTAGAAGGAAGTAATAGCATTTGGGAATGGCAGTTCAGGAGATATCTCAGAAGAGATGGATGATGGTCTAAAAGTCTGCCTGAAAATTATCCGGGAGTAGATATATAAACCTCCGGCATGGCTGCATAGGCAGGAAAAGGAATTTGTCATGGTAAAAACTCATGATTTCTTTTTCCAAAAGAAAATTTTTCTCTTTCTTATCAAATTAAAAATCAATATTAATACCTAGATTCAAATACTACATTCAAAATTTGGAATTAATGGGGGTATCTGAAGTTGTAGACAGAAAAGAAATCATAAAGCAGAGAAATTTGAGGATTTGTACGTTTTTTCAAGAGATGGGCCAAGAGTCCCTATGCTTAACAATAAATTTGATTCTGTTTTAAACATTATTCTCTAAAACCTTTGTCAGTAGACTAGAATGAGTGATATTTTCCTTGTCTGTGTCCTCCTGGAACCTCGGTTTCCTGAAGAACATCTTTCACTTGCAGTACTCCCATGTTCTACTGCAAACTCTTATATTTGATCTTTCCTTGAAGACTACAGGAACCATGTGGACTTCAAAAATACTGCTCACAATGATGAAGCTGAGTCACAGAAAGGTTTCCAGAACCTGGATCACAATTAGCTGTACTCTGGGTTTAAGAACAGTTAATACAGACATCGCAGAATAAATATTTCTTCATCTTGTTGCACAACATTCAATATGCAGTTTACATATACAGAAAGAAAGAACGCAATACAGAAACAGCTGACAAACAATTCCTTGCTATCTCCTGCAAGGGAAGAGCTTAAACGAGAGATTTAAAAGACCACTCCATCATTGCTTTCTTGACATGAGTCCTTCTTCTCCCAACCTGGTGCTACTCATAAGGAAACAAATAGACACCTCTGTGTTTGAGGACAACTGTGAACTAGAATATACCAAAACTGACCCAAGAGAAGGAGTATTTTCTCCAGGTGTTTGCAAAAACAGCCATCACCTGTAGGAAATCTCCCATCCAAAGAGATGGAGAAGGCCTCCCCTGCACAAGTGCTGGTCTGGAAGAGAACAAGGCTATAAGAAGCTTATGGTGAGCGGCCTTTGCCTTGTCTGAGAACAACTTTTGGTACTCTGTGGAGCTGGATAGGGAAGTGTCTGTCACTTGCTGTGCACAGAGAACTGATGTGGTGATGGTTTTTCCCTCCTTTGGGTATGAGCACCGTGAGTGACAGCAGTATGTTTGTTTGCTGGGCTCCTACTTGCACAGGACACTGTGGTATACTGTGTACATGCCTGGTGCATGTTATCCTCCTGTGCTGTTACCATCGCTGAGTGGAAATGGTAACACCAGTGTGTTATTTTCCTTGGTGTAAGTGCTAATGGCCACCTAAAGTGTAGAAAAGCAGTAAATGGTCCTTGAAGTGTTACTTGCCTGCTACTCTCAGAGATGGGAAGCTCTCTTGCCTACAGCCCTATGATTAGTGTGCTACTGAATACTCAGGTTAAATCGGGCCTTTGTCAACCTTACTTCAGACAAATTAAGTCTTCTTAATTTAAGTTGTATTTTATACAATGGAGACCTGAAACTTTTGCTGGCCCTTTGCAATCTGTGTGAAACTTGCTGGTGGTAGGTAGGACAACTGTGAATTTAGTTATTTTTCTGTGGTGGGGTTTTTATTTTTTTTAACCCCCAAATAAGGCTAAATTTCAAGAAGAGGATAATATATTCCCCTCTTTCCAAAATTTCATTAAATCCTTTGCCTTCCTGGCCATATCTGCCCCATGCCTTGAAGTGTTTTTGCTTATTGGCTTGTGTGTATGCGTGCACATATGCCTGCTGCAAATTTTTGCGTGTGCATATTTATATCTTGGTGGCTGTGTTGCCAAGGAGCTCTGAAAGAAAGCAGAGCTGAGATAACTTCTAATCCACCTTTCTGTGATAATGTGGCGCAAGTGAAAAAAGCCAGGGGTCTTTCTCTGCTCTAGGTTTGGTAGATTGGGGCCTTTAACAGGCACTTGGGACTTTGCTCTTTCTGTCTCAGGGTTCGTGCTTGGCAGGGGAGAAAGCAAATACCTGGGCAAATGGAAACTGTAGACCTTTGCTTGAGGAAGACTTAGAAACTGAATGAATGTTTCTGATTGGGCCTGGGCAGATGGGAACTGTCCTCTTATCTTTGTCTTCTATCAAAGTGCTCTGTTTAGTTTTCCTCATCCCTTTTGGAAAAGAGGTCACAGAGTTGGAAGTGTGTGAGTCCTGCCTGGGATGCTGTTGCTTTCCTGGTTAAGAAGAGAGATGGGCATGAAATGATTGTACCATCCCTCAGTAGTTTTTCAGATGTGGAAGTCCCTGTTCTTGTTTCCTGTTATCCTGGACGGTCTCTGGACTGTTTGCAGAGGCAACAGGAATCCAAAACAAGCAATGACCTCCTGGTCCTTTCTTTCAGCGCAGAATTTTGTTGCTTTTACTCAAAGCAGAGCCACAACTTTCCCTATCTGGCAGAATATCCAGGCTGTTGGACCATCCTACAGTTTTGTGATTATTCTTTCTGCTTCTCAGAAACTCTTCTTTCGAGTTGAGACAGCTATGCCCCAGCTGCAATGCCTGATGCTTATCCAATACCCTGCTAAAAACAGATTTGTTTTTGGAGTAGGCATTGTCTGAAGAAAGTGTTCTTCATAGCGCAATTCCTGACTTGGCTCCTGCCTTTGTTACTTTTACGTAATACAATGTGCTTCTTGGTAGCATGGACTTGCAGGGCTGTTTTGCTATTACCCTTGTGCAGCAAATAGAAAGAGACAGTTTGACAGAGAATCTTTGGGGGATAATTAATTTTTCATTTTGACAAGGGTTTCAATTAAGTGTGATACTCTTCTTCATCTCCTGGATATTATGAATAATGGGCCAAATGTTCCCATGGTGTAACTGCATTAATGACCTCAAATAAGATGTAAACATATGCACCATCATTTGAAGTTTTGTCATCCATAGGCCTTTTAGAATGTTCAATGCTTTTGCCTTTTCCATCTCCATTCATTGTCTGGCTTCGCTTTTTGGAGTCTTATTAGACTATAAAGATAGATCTAGAATATGGAATGCACACTTGGTGTCTAACTTGTAGTGTTGCTGATAGGATGATTTAATGGTTTTAATGGATGGATGGCAATTTAATGGTTTTGAATGGATGGATGGCAATAAAAGGGCAAGGCATCCATGCTGGTCACTTTATTCTGAATAAAAATGTAAAGCAAATAGCAAGCACAGGTGACAGTTTTGTTGTACAAGCTTAGGTTAAAAGACATCAGTGACTAATTCTGCCACTTTCTGATATTAGGGTATTTAATTTTGTAGCCTTTCCTTTCTGCTACTGTGACATTTGGGTTGTAATTTCCCACCCATGTAACATTTGCAACATATTGAGAATAGTAAGATGGGATCATGGTTCTCGCAGTAGCTAAGCTTAAGATGTAACTTATAAGAGGTTAGAGTTCTGTTATTGCTATTAGACTGCAAAGGGCGTCCTCTGTGCTGACTCCAGGCTCCAGAAGGCCAGTGTGTCTTTCTTTTCACCTTTTCACCTGTTCCAAAATTGCTCTTCCCAGCTGCTGCTCTTACTGTCACTGTGTCCACATCTGCTTTTGTATCTCCTTTTCTATGTTCTTTCCTCATTCATCTGAGCTTCATCTTCTCGTCTCCTTCCTCTTCTCTGCTTATTTACCCCTTTGCAGCTTTGTCAGGCTGCTCTCATTCTTCTCTGCCAGAACACTATCAAGGGAAGCAGAGGGCACAACACAGGCAGCTGCTGTCAGCTGTCTTGTCTGGCTCCACGGAGACCCCAGATAGACAGGAGAAAAGAATAATTGCAACAAGCATTTCACTTGGCCCTTTAGCCCTGGGATGTTCTGTGGAGACAGCCTAATCCAGTTGAATTGCAAGAACTGAGGGAGGTTAGAGCAAGGGACCATCAGGGATCTTTGCAGACAAGCTAATATGTTCCAGCTGAACATTTGTAAGCATTAATTTATTTTTGAAGAGGCTTTGAATATGGGCAGAGGCAGAAAGCACATTCTTGATGAGATGATGAGCTACTTCCCAAATGCTAAGCTTCCACTCTCGAGCACAGGAGACCACAGAGCTCTGCACATGGCAGGGAGACACCCCTTCACCAACTCTCCATCACAAAATTATGTTAGGGGAAATCTTACCTGAGGCTAGTGCACCAAAATATTTCAGGATGCCAAGTGAGTCAAAATTGCTAGCAAAGTTAGATTCCTGCTAGAAAGGCAGCCTTGTGTGCAACTCCTGATATTGCTCATGGGAGAATAGGAGGAGATTTATCACCATTTTTTTTTAAATTCTCTCTGCTTCTTTGTGGTTTCAACAACAGCCCCTTCTCTATGATATACATTCCTGGGTTCTTCTGCTTTTCTCTTTTTAAAGTACCTGTAAGCTATCTCAAAACCAGTCCCCCTTTTCACACCTTCAGACACTAAGGAAATGATGCAACTGCTTTATGCCCCTTCACAAGACCATGTGAGGGTTCCCTTTCTCCTGTGACTGATGCACAGCTCTTGGGATATGACCAGCTCCTGCCTGGTCATCTCTGAGACCATACCTGTCCTGCTGCTCCCAGGTGAAGCTGTGGTGGTGGTGACTTGATTCCTGCCTTGCTACTGCTTCAGACTCTCTTCTCAAGTCTGATACCCAAAATTGCCTCTTCATGGTGCTCTACCAGTTGATGTGCTCATAGGATGAGAGTGAATTTTTGTGGTAGATATTACAGGGTGATGGGAAAAGGTGATGTTATGTGTCACTTGAGCCAAGTTTTTTGCTGACCATTATGTTGCCTTGGAGGTACAATGAAGAAATTGGAAGAATCTTATCTTTTCAATTCAGAAGCCCCTCTCTGAAAAATTTATCCTTTTCAGGGATTCCCATGGATAGCTAAGTCATAATGATCTTTGTACGGCTGTGAAACATATTGGTGTGTCACTCTACTCTCTAAGTCAATGATGCTATGATATTGGAGGGTCAGATCTGGAATCAGGGCTCTCCCTTGGCATTTCTTTCTCCAAATATGCTTGCTTTGTTCATGGTTTATGGGATGAATTCTAGACAATAAAAACTTTCTAAATGGAAGTCCTGAGTGCATGAATATCTCTTGTGTTTTGTTATGGGCCTTTTGTACTGGATTGGTGTCTAAGTCTGCTCTGTACTTGTTCATCAGAGAATGTTTTTGTTTAAATAATTGTCCTCAGGATCTGACTTAAGTGAGTAGAAATAAATGTGTGCAGAGTCAGTAGGTCTTGTGAGAGGAAGAGCAGAGCCTGCAGAATTGCCATAGCTCCTCTGGCTTCCTCCAGGCTCATATTCTGGTGATACCAAATATAAAGATTAACTGAGTAGGCAAGATGTTCAAACATTAGGAAAACCATAGTGAGAAAGAGGTTTTGGACTGTCATAACTATAATATGAAATGAATGAAGTAAAACCTACGTGCTTGAGGAGAGAGCTTTAATGTGAAGTGATACATGCCTTTAGCAGAGTGATTCTCAAGTCCATTCAAGAAGACAAAATGCTCAGATGTGGAAGAATGAAAAATTGTAGTGTGCTTGTGGCTATAGAAAAAGTTTTTGTTGCAGCTGAGTAGATGTAGTGAGTATCATAAAGCAGAATACAGAGAAAGTATTACATACTTTAGACCCATATGGGAGAACAGTGCAATATTTATTAGAGGCTGGACATTGCATGTATTTAGAAAAAAAAGAAAAGCTCTCCTTGGAATTTGACATCTGCCTGGTAGCTGGATCCATTCCTGCTTTAACAGCCCACACAGAGTGACACTCTGCAAACACAACATTGTCACCTGAACAATTCACTCAACAGCTCGCTATGCTGTCAATCACAGCAGACTCATTTCTCTTCTGAAAAAAAATTTTTTATACCCCCTCATTTTTTTTCTTTTGTCTCCAAGTCTTTGTTGATGTTGACAGCTCATCCTTTGGCCATCATTCATCCTGGCTACTGCAAACTTTGGAGAAAATAAAAACCCTGCTCCCCTAATCAGATTAGAGGGCCTGCAAATTGAATTCAGCCCCTCTCAGTGTCCCCTCAGCTGGCTGTCATTAGGAGCAAAGGCTGGCCCTTGGCAGAGGTCCAAACACCAGCTAACTGAATTTGAGATGCTGGAGTCTTGACAGGCCAACGAAGGTAATTGAAGAGCTGTGGGGATCTTGTAAAATTTCAGGCAGTAGGGATTACACTGGGGGGATCTTTGGGACCCATCAGTAAAAAGGGACAGAGCACTGAAAAGCATCTCTCCTCATTGTTAAGACTGACACAGATGAATAGAGGAAAAATATTAAAATGCAAAGATGAGGTTTTTGACTTGCTGACTTCTTTGCCCCTTCTCTGCCTCTGTCTTGACTGAATGCCCAAATCCAAGCATCATTGATTGGTTGTAGCTCAGAAATGTCCGGAGGCCTTAGCCATTCTGTGAACATGCTGAATTAGTAAATGCTGTGTTTGAATATTAGGTCTTAAAATATTAAGAACAGAAAAGTAAGACTACAAACATGCTTAGATTTATTTTCTGAAGTACCTTATCCTGGAGCTTATTAAGTCTTTGCTACATATGACTTCTTCCAGTTCAAGTCGTCTTGCTTCAGCTGAGACCAGCTATTTCACAGCATAACACCATGTCTTGGTCACTGATGTCTTTCCTACCATTAAAATTTGCTAAATATACCAAGGCAGAGGGGAAACTTTTTAGCCAGTGTTCCAGCACTTGTAAAGTACTTATCTTGGCAAAAATGTTTTGGATTTTATCCATATGTAGAAAAGTTCTGATGGGGAAAACATTAATGTTCTGGTCTGTCAATACTTGTGGATTTGGGATGACTTCAGCAAATTGTTGCACTAGAGGATAGGCACCACAGATCCCATAGATATACTAGATTAAGACTAACTTCAAAAGAGAATAGTTGCACCTAACTTGGGCTCCTTGAGATTCAGTATGCAGACCATGGAAGAGAAGAATTCCACTGTAAAAATGTCAGGTCTTTTAAAAAGATCTAAACTCTTGCTGAGGTATATAAGTGGATCTGTCCTGCGCACATGAAAGTAGCACAAAACATGCAGATGCCCTCCCTATCTGTGCACCTTCCCCTTTCAGAGAGGAGCAAGCTGATCCCAACAGCCTGTACCCTTGATCTGTTTGATATTACTGTTATTGGTATATAGATTGCATCCTTGATCAGAAGTCCTCATGTTTGTGGCTTTTAAAAGTCACACTCTTCGCTCTGCACCATCCCCCAAGAGAAAGAAGTTTTGCAAAAGAAAACCACATTTCAAGGACTCCAGGGCTGTCACACTCTCAGGACACTTCATCTGTTTCTCAACCCAAGCCCAGCTCTATGCCAACTACACAATTTTAGCTGAGCTACTGGTGCATATTTGGTCTCTCACCATTTAGCATTGTTATCAGCTGCCTCAGCCTCCCATCCATCATTCGAAGTGCAGTTTAGGAAACCAGAATAACACAACATACATTACAGGCAGTCTTCAGCTTCTGTAGATTTGCATAGCCCCAGGGAAGGCAAAGGAACTATGCTCATTTAAAAACAAAAAATAAAATCAATTTCTAAGATCTTGTTCTGTTCATGCAGTGTTATAAGCAGGACCAGAAATGTAACCTGCTGCTGAAATTGTTGACCAAGGTCCAACTGCCCATAACTTCATGAGGTTATATCCCCTTCCAGTACTAAATATTTGCTTTGGACTGGCTTAATATGATAATGGGGGATTTAAGAATTTTAGCTTGTCTGATCATTTCTGTGGAAGACCACGTGATGCCACATGATATTCCCAGTGCGTGCTTCCTTGTGGCTTCCTGTGATTTATAAGAATTTTTCATTGTTCTTCTACTCATGGCTGCTGCATAGCTGGGCATGTTCCTTGTGTACTGAATGGAATTTGTGAAAGATAACAGTTAAACACACTGTAACATGTTCACTAGCCATGGGCTGATTTAAGGGTCACAGGGTAGCCATGGTTTTGACACTTCCCAACTTGCGAGTGCTTAACTCCATGACATGCCTTTCATGTCTGTTCCTTTCTATTTTTCACTTTGGGATGTGGGGTCATCTTCTGTAGAGAGGAGATGAAAGGAGGAAAGAAACATGCAGGCTTATCAGTTGGAGAAGGTAACTCTAAAAACCATTAGAAGTGTGAAGTGTGCTCTCTTTCAATAAGGAAAGTGACTGGAGCATCTCCATCTATTGTAGGACATCTGAATTTTCTATGGAAAAGAATTGTCTTGTTAAAATTTTATTCTATTTTAAAATCTGAAATAATTTTCTGAGTAATATTTTTTTTTATTTTTTTTCTTTTTGGCAGGGGAAGGGCTGGAATGGTGTGTATAACTGACTCCTTGCCATGGGTTTTGGGAGGAATATATTTAACGTGGTAGGTGCAGAAGCCATATGACCTTCTTAGTCACTAGAAACTAACAATGTACATTTTGGGCAGCTTTTAATGGCCTGAAGGGGAAGAGAAGTCAAGTCTTCATAGCTTAATCATCTGTCACCAAGAATTGCTGGCTTACATGAAAGCTAAATTCTGCTGAAGATTTACAATATAGATGAAGAGACTTCTAGATAGTCCCAGGAACTCATTGATTCCTCTTCATTCTGATCTGAAATCACTTCAGGATGTTCACAAAGGCCACAAAATAAGTTCAGGTAATCTCTTCTGTTGAACGACAGCCATGCCCTTAAATTTACCAAGTTTGAAAGCCTGAGATAAACATTACACTGAGTGCTTTTTAGTACTTAAATATGAGTATTTGCTCCCAAACAGCAACATGGAATATTATCCCAGAGCTTTTCACTGGACTTGAATGCATTGTATTTTAACAAAAACAAAACACAGTTTTTAAATTCTCTGGAACTCAGACTCCAGTGAGAGACTTCTGATAAACTAAATATGGGTAGAGAACCCTTTTGTCTTGTCCAGGCCAGACTGTGTGACTTCAGACTATTGAATTGATGACCTCCGTGCTCCTGATAACACCGCCTTCTGTAGGTCATACTCTCCACCTAGATGAGCACATGTAATTCATACTGCCTTAGAACAAAATATTTCAGTGACTACTATGTTTTATGTAATAGGCTGCTATATAACTGTAAAGTATTACTTGGGAAGATCAGTATTCATGGGATAGTGCAAAAGAGCATTTTTTCTTTTCCTGAACATCAATATTTTCCTCTTCCAGCCTTCTGCATCTACCTACATTTCAGTCTGCAAAGAGCAGCAACCCTTTTGTTTGACAGGAAACTCTATCCACACAATCCATTACTACAAAAAAAACCCTTTGGAAACTGTTGGTCAGCAGTGGCCGTAGTTGAAAAGGGTGCACTGTATGTAAAGGAACTCGGAGGATTACGGCTTGAGCAGAGTTGCAGTGCCCCTATGGAGCAGGGCTTCAGCTAAGCAGAATGGAAATGTGACACCTAGCAGCTCCCTCTTCCTCTTGGACAGTTGTCACATGTACACATCAACTGGTGCATATTCAGCTTGCTTTTTATCGTTGGTCTGGTTGTGATGTGTGGGATCTCCACCTCGGGTGAGGTGAGTGCAGAGGATGTGGGGACGTGTGTGTTTCTGACTCTGTTTGTGAAGTTCGTCATCGTCCTGCAGTGCTTCTTATTCTATAAGATGTACTTCAAAAGGAGACTTGTCAGGAATCTCTTATGAAACCACTTCAGCAAAAGCCGCCCTAAGGAAGAAAACAAAAGTCACTTCAAGGGTTGTCCTTGTTTTCTAACCCCTCTTTAAGTTTGCATCTTCTGCCTGCATTTTTCACCTTCTAAAGCTTGACGGATACCTCCTCTTACTATCCTATATTTCTAATAGGCAACCTCTCCAAAGTGGCCTTGTGTGTGTTGGCTGTGCAGCTGAGAGTGAGGCCTCACTTTGTGTAATGGTTTAATTATAATGTCAATGTGGATTCATTAGCATGACAGCTGTCACTGTAAATGGGTGAGCAGGGAGGCTTTTGGACCCCCTGAGGTCAGGGTAATTGATGTAGTGAACAGAATACTATATTCACTGAACAATGGGATGGGTTTCCATTCTGACCCGGGAAGGGCAATCAGCATAAGCGGGGAGGAATCGATAGCAGCTGAATTTTCATCCATGATCAGATTGATTCAGCCATGTTAACCTCCATGTGCAGATTATATTCTGCTGGAGCCTGGGTGACTCTAGCACACCCTGTAGCAGGACAGGCAAATGCTGATGCTTTCATTTTTAATATAAATCTTGAACAGACACAAGAGCAGCTGCAGTTTTGCTCCACCACTCTGATCAGAGGAAAAGGGGATCTGCCTGAACATCTGGAGGCAGTTCTTTATGTTTGTTTTGCCATTGCTTCCCCAGTTCTTAGTCTTCTTGACATTTATTCTGCAGTTTGTCTTCCCTTGCCAAGTATGCCTTTGGAAAATGAGCAATACTGTTCTATTAGCTAACAGTGCAGTATTGCTCATTTTCATTAAAGGAACTTGCCCCATGGAGTAGCACCGTATTTGTGCTTCCTTTATGGGAGTCCTTGTAAAGGTTTGTGATATTTGATATCTACTACAGGTTTGTTTCTCCGCAGGTCCACCACACGTCTTCTGTTGCTATTTCTCCAAATAGAGTTTATCTCATGCTGACAATTGCTTCCTGTAGTATTTTCTCATCTATTTCTTTTTTTTTTTTTTTGTCTTCAATGTTACTTGTACTGTTGACCAAACATTTAGACAAAAGAAATATTGCTGGAAAGTGCAAAAGTTAAGAAAAATGAGGTATTTCTGTACAATTTGTAGGTGTTGTCTGTAATATTTGTAAGGTAACCTGAATACTAAATTCATTCCTCTAAGCATTGAGCTAGGTAAAAATAAGTTGAAACAAAGAAACCGAGTAAATTTTATTTAAAGGTGGCAGTGACACCACTGTTCTGAGGTATCTTTTATTTCTTTCTTTACAAGGCAAAAAAGTGCTCATTAACTCTTTTGCTGATGACAGAGAGAAGTGTGTAGAGACTTTCTTCTGTCTTACAAGATAAAAAGTCCATGGTTCCACATGAAAACAGAATATTCTTGTTTGAAATCATACTGAATAATAAAAGTTAGCAGATGTATGGCAAGACTTCTAAACTGCTGACAGCCTCCTTTGTCCTCTACAGCCATGGCTCTTTCTGCAGCAGAGAAGCTGCATGCATTTTGGGGAAAAGCACACTCCAGTATGAGTGATTCATTGCTATAACTCTGTGCTAGCTCTGCTTATAGTCAAACTTGAGTTTTGGTCTCCTAAGGCTGACCCTTCCACATAAGGCTGATGTTGGGAGAAGCCTGGCCCTTGCTGGGCCCTGCCTCCTCCAGTGCTCTGGAGCAGGGGAGACTCAGATGTGTTTCAGGGGATGTGTCTGGAAATACAGAACACAGATGATGGGTGTAGGAGAACTGTCTGCAGGGAGAGAGGAATTTCAGATTCTCGGAGGTTCAAATGGACAGTTAACACCAGTACTGGGAAGATCTGGATGAAACTCTGAGTCCAGCAGAGTCCAACAGGACTTTCTAACACTTAATGGACATTAAAATGCACGATAAGATGGGCAGGAGAGTTTGTATGCCAGGGTGTGCTGAGTGACCACTGTGTCACAGGCCCTTCTCTCACTGTTAAGGTTACTGCAAGTACCAAAAAGCCCAAGGTCCTTGCTCTTGGAGAAACACCATTCAGCACCCTCAGTGAGGATCACACACTCCAGGCAGTGCAGGGCTACAAAGCTGGGGGCAGAGGTTTGGTTTCAGAGGCTTCTACAGAGCTTTTTCACCAACTTGCTTCTGAACATGTTTGAGAACAGGAGTTGCGTAAGGAGTCAATATACCTAAATAAACATTTTTTCCTCTCTAACACCCCAACATAATTCTAACTTTGTATCTCTGGCATTTTCAGGCTATCTTTTTATTTTCTAGGTCTGAAGAAGCTCAAGTATTACTGGATGCTAAGACATATTGCCAGCCCTTTATTTGCCAACTTTGTCACCACGGGCAGAGATCTTTCTGTTCTGCAGGGAGTGATGGAATTTTGATTAGGAGATGTTGAAATTTGGAGAGAGGACAGCACAGTTCTTCCTCCCCATAGCCCATCAGACAAAGGTGAGATTGTTGAATACCAAGCTTTCCCTTTCTACCTGTCACACTATTCCTGTTTAGCTGCACATTAAAGCACAATTCTTCAAAATGGAAGAAAGGCCGTACAAATAATTTCTGTCCCAAAAAAAGAATTATTTGTTGCTTGACAAAAGTCTCTGAGAAGGATCAAAAACCCCCAAATCTTCTCCTGCCTTGGGCTGCTTAACTTTTGAGTGGAGGAGAGTGAAAATGGATTGTCTGAGATAACCAAGTATTGAAATGGGCGTACTGTATCTAGAATGACTGTCTCAGTCCAGACCAACTGATAGACTACCCTGATTCTGTGTTTTGGGAGTGTTTCACTGTGTTTGTGTGAACACTGTCTTTAGCTGCTTATTGTGCTGGCTTTCTAGGTATATGTAGTGTGGGTAAATGCTTTTTTTAGTTGGAAGTGTAATATTGGAAGCAGATTTCAGAAAAATGTAATTAATGGACAAGAAAATAGATACTTTCAGTAGCAAGCAAATCATGCGAGGGATTCCAAATTTGAACCAAAACTTAAAAAGTATGTTTTCCAAACACTGGGAAAAAATGACACTGCAGTTAGTTTGCTTTAGAGTAAGGGAAAGCACTGCAATAAATTAAGATCGCCAGGCACATACAGGAGGTGGCTAGAGTTAACCTACTGGTCAGGGGACAATTGTTAAAATCCTCTGTTAAATGGAAACAACTTCCATGATTAAACTGGCCTTGTATAATTCATCAAAAGGGCATTTTCTGTGCCTTTTCCACCAAATGTAGCAACATACTTGGATTTAACACTGCACATTGGAAACTCGTGTTTAAGATAGATACAGTGGATATCAACCTGTACCTGGTTAAAAAGTAAAAAATAATTCTTAATATTGATAAAGGATAGAAAAAGGAGAAAGTAGGGAGAGGCCACAATCATATTGACTCCTGAGGAGGCTTGTGTATGCACACACACATGGTGTCGCCTCTGTTGGTTGCATAAGTGCTTTTAAAATAATGAAATTACTTCCATCAGAAGGACGAGAGAGATTCTTGCGTGATATGGCTTTTGGGGAAGAGGGAGGGGGAGTAGGAAGGTTTGCTTTTGCGATTTAAAAATATCTATGGCTGTGTTTATACCAGCCAGGGAAGATGTGTTGCCAAGTCTTTTAAAGCTTACAGAGGAAACGCAACACAAAGCAAGAAAAATATCTGTGGAAGTACTTTAGAATGAGCTCCAGAGGGGAAAAAAAAAGAAAGAAAATTCCAAATGCTGCATACTGTGTGGTCTTCAGAGGACTACTTTGAGGGAAGGAAGAAGAAAGGCTGTATAAAATACAAACGTACATACGTACCCCTTCTGGCAAACTGGCCTGACAGTTGTGACCAAAAGCAAGAGGCTTTTGAACTTTTCATTTTATTTGTTTCTGAAAAGAAAGAAGAGGCCCTACTGCAATAACCATCTTCCTAAGTTTCTATTCTGAATAGTGTCAGAATTATAGAGAGCGTGTACAGCAAGAGGAGATGTTTCATTTGGAGGAGGAAGGAAGAACCCTCCTGTGAAGAATTTCCAATTTGATTAGTGTTGGCTGAGGTAGGTACTAAGAAATCAGGGGACACGTGCAGCGAGTTTGGTGTCAAATGGCTCAGCCAGAGACATCATATAAGTAGAGGTCATAGAAGCAGCCCAGACTTGCACTGGGAAGAGCATCAGTCTGGGAAGCAGGGGCCCCACACAGCCAGGTAAGGACCTATATGCTCTGTGTGACAAAGACTGTGCACCATGACAGGGGACAATCCTTCCAACAGCCCTTCTGCCTTTTTCCTTCTCCATCAAACCTTGATTCATAACCACTTTCATCTGCTATTTTTGGTACCAATCCAGGGAATAGTCTGGCTATGATTGAGCAGTATTACAATTCTCTGGGTACCCCTGACAGTAGTTAAATGTTTTTGAGAACAACCACCCTCTCAACCAGTCAAGAAAAACTGGGTAAGTGAAATATCTGGGCTTCCTTACTGAAACAGTTTTTCCTCTATGATGGAATAAGGTACCAATTCTATATAACTAGATGTGCCTGCAAAGTATTTTGTAGTCTCCTGAGAAACTGAAACAAAAATTATTTATTTAAAGACACATACTTATATATGAATTTACACTTCAGAAAAGAAATAGTACCAAGGGAGTTTTTCCCTAGCTTATAGCTGTTTATGGATTAGCACCTCTTCTCTCTTCCTCCTTAGCTAGCCATAAGAAATAGAGCACAGCTGACAGCAAAAGCAGCTGCTGCATGCCTGCAGTGCTCATATTGGGCTCTTGCTATCCAGAGTTCTGCCATGCTGCCAATGTGTTGAAGAAGTTAATGTGAGCCTCAGAAGTGTGCCTAGGAGACCACTCTCATGAACTGACCACCTCCTTTCAACTGCTTCTGTGTTTGAACACTAAGTGGAATGTATAGCTGTGATCCATTTTTTTCTTGACAGAAGCTGTAAATTCAATGTAGTACATGACTTTTTTTCTACATGAAGTGTCTAGGAAAATGTGTTTCCAGTGGTAAGATGGCCCATTAATTTGCCTATGAGAAACAGGCAGATTCGGCAGAAATTCTAATGAATAAAAGGATGTTATTCAAATAACTACTGAACAGTGCAAAGAATAAACTGACTTTCTTTTTTATTCAGACCTCTTCTGACAATGAGGCTCTTATGTAAGGGGTTGTTGAAACAACAAAATCTATGTTACATCATCATGTTGCAGTCTCCCTGCCCAAGGATGATGGCCTGCACAAACATGTATAACCTCAGAGCTGACGTAGATTCTGTTAAAAATAAAGCTAAGACCTTCTTTCCTAAAGCCCTTCATTCTTCCTTAAGAGTCCTGTTTTCATTTCCCTCTTTCTCCTGTGACTGTTAAGCATTCTCCCTGAGATCCTGGGGACTGTCAAGAGAAACGATGACATGTCTTCTCTTGCAAGTAGACCCGAAGTCTGCAGTGGCAGAGTCAGAGCTGATTGCCTATCTTATCTCAAGTCGCTGGTCTCTAATTCAGGCTTTGGCAAACAACTACTAGTCCTGTTTTTTTCTGAAGCTACAGGTTAGTGTTTAATGTATTGCTTTTCTGGGACTTTGCCTATCAAGAATGAGAAAAAAACCTTTTGCCTTTTTTTGATACCATCTGGGAAGGGACTCAAATCAAAATTTCAAGTCTGGACAGCCCAGGAGGTGAGAGGGTGAATGACAGAGGACATTGTCTGTCATTGAGGACCTATTTTTCCTGTAGCTGCCCTTGAAGGATGACAGGCCATGATTTATCAAATAGTAGATTAACTTCAAATCAAACAGAATTATGTCAAATTGACTTGAGAGATTCACTTTGTCCTTGACCAGTGGTGATTATTTTAAAATGTGTTTATTGAAGTGAGATCCTTGCCAAGAAGGAACCATAACACAAAGGAAAGTCTTCCTTTGTCATTAACCAACTTTCCTTCATCACTGTGTTATGAAAAAGGTTTCAGAGCAGTCCAGTATCAATACCTACCTATCCTCTATGACCCATAGGCTATGCCCCAAGGGTGGCAGACAAATAGTATCTGTCTGGAGGATAAAATACCACTTTACCTGAGACATCCAGGCAGTTTAGTTCAGTATTACATCATTTCTATGCCACTGAATGGGCGAGTTGCTCTTAAACTCGCAAGAGAACTAAGTGTAGCTTTCATGATCTCATTTTCAGAAATTCATGTCTGTGAATTAAAACTTCTTGGTGTGGTCACAGTCTGGCTGTTTAGAGAAAATGGTGTGACAAGATACCTTTTTTGATAGCATCTACCTGAACCATAGAAGCTGATATGAAACAACAGGCTGTATGGTTATCTACAAACCCATTGCATGAGCCCATGGGCCGCAAGGGTGAATTTGACTCAATGCATCCCGTATCTACGTCTTACTCAGAAGGAACAATCTGTATTCAGCAAAAGATGGTTAGAGGAACTGTTGGTGGAGGGTAGAATAACTTTGCATACTAGGAGTTGATCACTGATATTTCCTGCTGCTGATCCTAGATTATTTCCTTATGTGGTAGCTCAAAGATGCCATGGAAATGGTAAACTAGCATGAGCAGTCTGGTTAGTGTGATGAGCAAACTTTGCTTTGTGTGTTGGTAGAAAGAATGCTCTGACATTTCTGGGTGCTGAATCTCGGACATGTGCATCCATGCTGTTATATTCAGCACAGTATTACAGCAGCCTGCCCTGTCCTGCCTTGCAGGAGTCCAGTCCATGCACCAATCCACACACCAGTCCATGCACCAATCCATCTCTCATACATGCTGAAGTCAAATGATTCACTGCAGGTTTTTTTCTGAGAGAGACATAATGACACAAATCTGCTGTCTCCACATTATTACAGTTAGGCATGATCATGAAGCCTAGGATAAATTTTTTTCTGTTGAAAGTGATCTTCAATGATCCCTAGGTGTAGTATAATAGCCTGGTCACTTCAGGACTGATTAAAAGTTAAAGCACATGACATATTTAACATCATGCTAATTATTTTTTTTTGTTTTCTTTTTTTGTGGTTTTTTTGGGTTTTTTTTTTGTGTGTTAGTAGTTGCTGTAGAATACTGCAATCAATACATTCCTTAAATGAAATTCCATCACAGAATGAAAAATATCATGTTACAAAATTTGAATAGAAAATTTCTGCAATGCAGGTATACTTCTAGATAAGCAAGGATCCACCCTGTGTTAGTATCACTGCAGGGCAGGAGTGTTTTTGAAGTCTGTCTCCCATATGTCCCCATTTAACATGCTTTGGTTTGTGTTGTGAGGCAGTCCTGGAGGTCGCAAACCTTGTTTCTTCTGTGTGGACTGGAAGCAGAGGATGTGTGACCAATGTGCTCCAACTAATGGGTTCTAAGTCTGGGGTAACTGGGTGAATGCCAGGCTGAAGCACTCCTTCAGCTGAGTGCAGTGTGAAGCTGGGCTCCCTCTACCATTTTCTTTGCTCTGCAGATCCCCTTCCTAGCAAGCAGTAGTGCTTGCTAGTGCATACCTGCCCTTCATTCTTCCTAAGATTTTAACTTGTGGCACATGTTGTTTTCACTTGCTTCCTTTTTATTGCTTCAGTAATTTCATGGATTATTGAAACTTGACTACCTCAATCCATGCGTTGTTTTTGGTTGGTTGGTTTAAGCTTTCAGTGGCTTCTGAGGTTTGGCTATGTTGTCTCTACCGTACTTTTACCAGAAACTGGACATCATCTACAGCTTGTTTTGGAAGCTGATCAATCTGCTGCTTCTGCCATGTTCCAAACACCTCAGTAGTTGCTTCTATATTGTAGTATGTGTTAACCGGTCAAGTCTGGTCTCCCTATCTGGCATGAAACTTTTGTCTGCGGGTCTGTCACGTGCCCAACTGTGCAGGAAACTTGCTCAAAGCAAAATCTCTGGTCAGACAAAGCCACAAAATAACTTAATGGAATATTATCTGCTGATTTTTTTTTTTTTAATTAGTCCATATAGAAAAAAGCGAGGCCTGGTGGCTCTTGTGAAGAGCTTGGTTTTGTAACACTAATACTACCTATTTTGTGGATTATGAACAATTCTGTACTGTGGTCTCAATTAAACATCTCTTCTGTTTATAATGATGTGTAACACCAGATTAAATGCTGTGTTTGCATCATTATTTGAATGACTGGGATTCTACCATATTGCTCTCTAATTCAGTATTGGTATATGCATAATGGGTGGGATTTTCAGTAGGGACTGCTATTACTCTAAGCCTTTTCCTGTTGAAGCTTGTGTAGTCTTAAATCTGCTCTTAATAAAGTGGATGAGTCTCACTTCTGATGAGGAAGAAAGAGTTTTACCAACAGTCATCACTTCCTCAAAATCTTTCTTGTTATAGAGTCATCCTGTTCTCAGCCCCAAATAAAGTAGGGACAGCCTTCTAGGAAGTACTGACTTACTTCATAGCTACCACCTGTGTGTGCTGTTATGGTGCAAATAATTAACACTTCATGTGTATGTAGTTCTAGCTGTTTGATTTCAAGCCAACACCTATAACATTTTGCTTGAATGCTCTTTTACCACTGCTGGAGTATGTGTAATATTTTACAAGCATGCTACTAATCAACTTGCCCTCTGATTTATGTTTCATTATCGAGAGAGCTGAAACCGTTTAGATAATTCACGGGCAAGATACTGATGCTTTCTTTTAGTGAAATAAAAAAAAAAAGTAAGATCTATCAGCATGTAATATGACCATAAAATTAAGCATAGCCACAGCATCCCAAACCAGACCGGTTGAATCATTACAAAAATGCATTTGAAACCAGGCTTTCGCTTCCAATTCTTGCAGTACATCAGGGAAACTTTCAACTGCTCCCTGGTAACAATAGCCTTGGCTCCTGACAAACTGGTGGGAAGGAGGAGAGGAAGCCTTTGCATTTTCAGTGTTGAGACAAAAGAAACATGACTTCTTGTAAGTGGAATTAGCCTTGAGCATCTTGAGGTGGATTTTGCCTGGATTGTCTTGCTGATATAGCACACCATCCTTACCACATACTGCCATGTGACTGCTGTGGAAAGCACTTTTCACCATGACACCTAATTTTGTGGTTTATGATAGCACCTTACTAAGCTCAAAGGCAGCAACTTGTGCCTGAAGCACAGCAGCAAATTTCTTGGCCTTCACAGTGAGCCAAAGCTAATGGGTGCCTTGGACGAGCCGTCCCTGGAGCAGGAGGATCAGCCCTTGTGGCTACGCTGCTCAACCACTGATGACAGATGCCTGTCACTCAAATGCACAGCAGATAATGTGCTAGGGATGACATCTCTGTCTGTCTTCTGAGCCAGTAGTGCCCTGGAGGCTGGGTATATGGTGTCTCCCAGCCCTGTCCACTCTGGCACAGCCATGAGGAGAGGCTGCCAAGCCCCACTGTGGGATCAGAGAACTGGGGCATTTCCCTTCTCCTTCCAGGCCAAATTGTTTGAGTAGTCCCACTCAGACCAAAACTGTTGCTCTTACTGTCAGGATCCTCAGTTGACCTTGTTATCTTTTCAACGACCTTATTAGTCAGACAACACATTGTGCTTACAAAGGGACCTAAGCTAGTTCATGTTTTGGAATACTAGTCTTGATCCAGCCCCTAATGGTTAAAAGAGTACTGACATTTTCAGGCCAAGACCTCGAGAAATAAGACTTTAGTAGCAGAGTAACACAAGCCATCCTCATTGCACTTTCCGTCTTCAAAAAGACCTCAAATTTTGCAATTTGCTCTGCTCTGCTTACCAGAATATCTGAATGGTTCTTCATGGTCTCAATTGCCATCTTACATATGCTAATACAGTATTCAAAAGTAGTCAAAGTAGTCAAAGAATTTCACTGGTTCATTCATTAAAATTAAGGATTTTTTTGGATGGAGTACAGAAAAGCCAAAGTTTGTCTTGGATGATAAATGTAATTGACTGATTGGCTGTAGTTTGTTATGCCTGACGGAATTTGAAGTGAAGATCCAGAAAAGTGCTTGACTTTGAACCTGAGCGTGGAGGAGCACCTGGGATCTAGCACTTTGCTATCCAGCTTGGCTGTGGGAGACAAAAACACAGGTTCTGAAGGTGGGTGCAAGGGCCAACAGAGCAACAGAGCCTGTTGCTCCTCATGGTGGAGTCAGTTATTGTACTGTGGGTGATGTGGTATAGACTCTTCATCCAGAACAAGAAAAAATCAGGCTGCTCTAGCAACACAGGTCATAGTTCCAGGTAGTGCACTTGCAACTAGCTGAGGCCTGCAGATTTATAGCCCAAAACACATAGCTCCTTCCAGTGCTTGGCCCATTATGATCCTTCTGACTTTACCAGCCCCTGCAGTCCCTAAAGTGAGTGTACTTGTATTTTCCTTCCCTTTTCTCTCAGCTAAAAATGACTTCAAAATACTTTGGCACTTTCTCCTCTATGGTGAGAATTTGGCCAGGGTCTCTCTGGGAGTAACTATCAGCCACTTGCAAAAGAGACCAACCTCTCTGAGCTTGCCTGTGAGCCAAAGCTTTTATCAGGGAAAGTTTAATTCTCTGTAGCACTGCCATGACTCTTTTTCTCTCTTGTTGCCTCTGCTGGATTAGATGGTGTGATTTAGGACTGATGCCTGGGAAGGTCAGGGTGAAAGCATCTTCCCTGAGGGAGGTGGACAAGGGACAGCCTGGGTTTTCTTCCTCTTCACACGCTGAGAGAATGTGCTGGAGAAATACAGCTAGGAATTTGAAAGGGGAGAGGGGTACCTTCACCTCTGTGTTCCCAGCTATTGAGGAGAATGTCTGCCAGTCTGTTGGGGCTGTGTGGACACCTGCCCGTTTTAACCCAGACTTCAGCTCCCCCCCTCCCCAAAAGTCATCTTCAAAGTCCTTTGTCCATTTACACCGAGAAAGCCGTAAATCTGTACCCTTGTTTAGTGTGGCATGTACTCTGCCTCTAATCCAATTTCCCTTCTGTTTGTTCTCTGTACAGCCTCATTTGGCCTGACAGCTATTTAATAAACCTATTTGCTTTTCTTTGACATGAGGCAGAAGTGGTGGGTGTTGAAGAGCCATAAGGCCCTAGTGGACAATGAAACCCTTTCCCACTCAACACTCTTCCAGCTCAGCACAGATAAATTGTGTAGAACTGGGAAATTAACTCATCCTATCCTAAAAAAAAAAAAAAAAAAAAAAAAAAAAAAAAAAAAAAAAAAGGAAAAAGAAGAAAGCATTCACAGGCAGGTCCACAATTGATTCAAGTTCATTTCTTACTCCTAATTCCTCTCTGTCTGTCAGTGCAGATCCCCAAGGTTGTAAGATGTTTGAAGATGATTATATATACACCTTTGTCTTTGTCACCTGTAAGAAAGCAAAAAATTTAGAGACACTGGCATCTATTTAAAAAATCCTGCCTAAGGTATGAAGGAACAACATTAATCTAAGAAGTTGAGAGAAACCGGTCTGGTAATTTGCACACTAGGGAGATGTTTTACAAAATTAAAGAGACATTTCCATTTGGTGTTCATGTATTGTTTCTATGCTCACCTTTCTCTGTACACTCTTTCCTTAAACTAATGTTGATTTCTGGAGCACTGCATCAGGTATCTTTCAGGCAGACCCCATTCTCATGTACATCCTTTAATGGCTCAGATGGAAGACACGCAGACTCTGCAGTGGTGAAGATGGTAAAAGATCAATATTTAGATATATAGCTGCATAAAGGAATGAGTAAGATTTTTCTTTGATGAAATTAAAATAGCAAATAAACTTTACAAAAATTTTACCTTCCTAGTGCTCTGCAAATTAACAAAGAGACTTTCTTGGTCTTTATCTCTTTTAATGATCTGGCATGTGTACACATATGTGTAAAATTCAAATGCCAACCACCTACATTCCAGGGTAGTGAAAAAACAACAAATGTGAATTTTGAGTCTGCTTTTCTTTTGAATCTGGATTATTATGTAGACCTAGTGATAACTGAATGACAGATTAAGCAAGTAGAATATTTCCTGCCAATTATTCCAGCTATTTAATATTGGGTAATTGTTTCTTAAGTAGGCTTCTGTACTGTTGCCTGTGGACTTTCCTTTTGGAGCAGAGCCTTAGTGAATTAGATACTGTATAGAGACAGTGAAAAGAGGAATTTTCTGAAGCAGAAATACAGAACATCCACAAGGAGCCATTCAATTGACAACTCAACCTGAACTTGATCTGTGTTGTAGTCCCAAGCCTATTAGAAACATCAGGGACATACAGACTCAGTTATCCTTCCCCTAATTTTGTTTGTCATATATTTCTGATAAGCAATTAGCAAATTAAATAGCACTTCCTCATATCTCTTTCAACTAACACATCCGGTATTTGGGGTTTTTTTGATCTTTCCTTCAAAGCCACATTTTCTATGATACCATAGATATGTGTCAAATCAGCACAGTTCCTCTTCACTGGCATTCCCCCCAAATCTTACTTTTTTAAACTATTCTCAGTCATAAGGATTTGAAAACATATCTGAGAAGTATTCAATTACAAATACACAAATACAACTACTCCTTTACAGCATTTTCCTTTGAAGTTCCTGTCTTGCTTCATTTTTGCAGCAAAGGAGGAAGGTCAGCACCAGCTGGAAGAGGTAGCGCTGCTCCCTGATGTCATGTGGGAGCTATATCAGCTGTGGCAGCACCTATCCGCAGTGAAAGGCCAAGTGGCAAGCTGAAATATGTTAGAGAAAAGACTTGCTGGCAGATTGATGGAGAACGCTGACATATTTCTGTAAACCACAGTACAAAGGGAGTTAATCGAGATCAGGAGAAGTGTCCGTCTTCTTGAGAAGTCATTTCCCACCTCAATTAGCTGGCAGTTTAGGCAAACACAGGGAGTGGTTAGCCCCTATCAGTCTGAGTGCTGCTTTCTTGAGCAACTCCTGCCTTCACTGAGTCTCTGTGACAATGCCGCTGGCCACTGGCAGACTTTGTCAGCAGGACAATAAATCTTTATTGACAGCCTTAGCTTCATGTTGGGCTCAACTAATGGCCCCTCTTAAAGCAGAGAGGAAGAGAAGGAAATATCTAGGCTCTATCTAGTGTGCATAATGTCTATCAGAGGTCTGGCAGGGATTTAATTTCTTTGTTACAGTGATTGTCACATTTTACAAGCCTGTGTATGTCTCTGTTGCTGGACTGCTCTCTTTTGGGATGTGTTTTTTCTCTCCCCGTTTGTATGCTTGTTTGGTGTTTCCTCTTCTGGAGCAACCAATGTCCTAATTCTGCAGTGTAGTCTGTGTGAGCTCTTTGAAGAAAAGCAACTTCTTGTACAAAATGATGACAAAAAGATTCCTAAGACTAGTGATCAAGAGGTAAAAAGGAGCCTTCAGACTTGTAAGCCTAAACAAAGGCACACAACAAACATGTGGTAGAAAGGGATGATTTCTTTTAACCTTTTTACTGTAGTCTCTGATATTATCCAGTATAGGTTACAGCCTTTTTGTTTTTCACACTCTGGATTTGGCAGTCCTCTGCTCCCAAGCTGCAGTAATATTTTTTTCCACTGTCTTTTCTCCAGTTTTTGATGTCCCTTGGCATAATGAAATTCTGTGAATTTTCCTCCCTGCCTGACAAACACCCTGTTATTGTTTTGGACCACACTGGAGGCTCTTTACAGTGAAAGCTCTCAGGAGTAGCATGTGATACAGTGACAAATTAAGTAGTAAGTCTCCAGGTCTAGTTTTCTAGTCTCTTACCTTGCAAAGAGTAAATAGAAAATTTTTTCCCTTACTTTGGGTCACCCTTTGATGTTCCAGATTTTAGAGAAAAATCATATTTTTCCTTTATTGTCCATTCCCAATGCGAATTTCTCTATCTGTGCTAGGTAAATATTCTGGGTGAATGCTGCTGGTGCACGTAAAGATTGAACTAGGTGCCAGCAGCAGGCACTGAGACTCATCCACAGATTCACCCATGTAGAAGGGTTGTCTGAATGGCTCTTACCACCCAAGGCAAACTGAGCTGCGTTAATTGTCCCAGGTCTAATTCAGGCAGCTATCGCAAGTAACTTATGCAACCATTTTTTTGATTGATAGACAGTCATCTAATTAGGAACTATAAAATGAGGTATGAACTCAGTCCAAAACTTCCTCTTTCCTACACCCTATATTTGGAGCTATTTCATCACGAGGAATAGGTAAGGAATTAGTAAAATCTCTCTGGTGGAAAATTAGTTTGTATGAAAATACAAGTTTATTCTGGGGAAGGGGTTTGCAGACCTGTTGAAGAAGAAGCAGGTGTTGATCTCTTATCTCTGTGTTATTAGGAAATGCTGCACAAGGATAACACCCAGGTATTGCAAGGAACGAGTGTTTTGCAAGTGGGTCTGTGGGAAAACCACTGCTGCAGCTGTGACAGTACATTGGTCCTTGTGACATGGATAGTTCTCCAAGGGATGTCCTCGTGCATGTGTGTGGATCCATTGGGTATCTGGGAGCAAAGGGGCAAAAAAAGAAGAAAATTTATTCTGTCCTGCACATGGTAGTTTTCAGTTGCAGACTATGAAACAGGAATGCTGTCTTCTGGTGTTGGACTCTTCTGAATGATGGATTCATGCCTCAGTGCTGAGCCTCCTTGGTAGCACCAAGGATGTTTCAGCCAGTGGTCCTGTGGCTGCTCACAGACAAAGGGGTCACGGAGGTGGTCTTGCAGTGAACAACTCAGCCATAGTGGTGCCTCATTAATTGCTGCTGCTAAATAGGATTGGGAGCCCAGTTTTCATGCTTGGCCCTTCTGTTCTTTGCACCAGAGTGGTCAGGAGCCACTGCACTGCAGTTACTGGTGTCACCAAAATAAAAGTTTCCCGGAGAGAGAACCAAGCCTTGAGTTTATTTTTCCTTAGTGAATTCTTGATTGTTAGGTCAGGGAATATTCTTCACCTCCAGTGCTGGGGTGGTATTTAGCAGATGGAGCATGTCCTTTCATCTGATCCTCCACCTGAAGGAATACACCAAAAAAACCCACCCAAACTATTTCTGCCTGCCTGGAAAAGCAGTTCCCTGCCAATGAGATTAAAATATCACCAGCCCTAGACATTAGTCTAAAGCACATTTATTTTCTGACAGCAAAATATTCCCCTCTTGCCCTTTCTTATCTCCTAGCTTCTCCACATTCCAGCCTCAGCACCTTGTTACTGCTGGGAGCATGGCTGTCATGGCTGAGCCACCCCTGTGTCATCCCATCCCGCCTCTCCCCTCTTTTTGGCAGGTCTTGGACTAATTAGAAATGTTAATGCTTTGTGAAGGAGCGGCCAGGGACTGTGAGGCATCTGGCATGGCTCAGGGTGAAGCTGCCTGGGCCCCAGTGAGTGCCAGCCGTGGAGAATGCTGGCAGCCCCCTGATACACCTGTGTGGATGGGAGAAGCCCTATTTGGGTCTTCAAGGCCGTGTGGAAACCACATGAAATTCCAAATAAGCCCCTTTTCCTCTCCCTTTGTGGGCTAGAGGGACGTGAACTGTGGCTGCCTTGTTCCTGGTGCTGCATGGACCAGATGTGAACATATTTTGGGGACAGGCTCTGCACAACAACAGGACAAAATTGTCACAATAGCTTGCAGGAGAATCTTGTCTGAGAGTTTTTTGGCTTGTGCTAGCAAGAGGTTGGAGATGTCAATGCCTTCATGAAACAGAAAAGATGGCAGCACACAGACATCTTCACAATGCAGGCCTCAGACTCCAGAGAGAGTTTGAGCTGGAAATGAAGCTTTTGAAATCCTTTTTTCCCCTTCAGCCATTTCCTCTTTAACATGTTGAACCCAAAACACTGGCAGTGCTCGAAAGGGTTGGCACATCAGCGCTCAAACACAAGACTTTCTATTATTTCAAATTTATGCCTTAGAGCAGAAAAGATTCAGCTAAGCCTTTGAAACATCACGTAGGGTTTTTCTCAAATCTCTTTTTTCTGTTGGGAGTCACTTTGGTGGGAGGCAATAACAAAAAAGATTCACTTGGGTGTCTAGCAGGGCTGATGCAATGTTGCAGTTGTCAGAGTTCCTCTATGCTGTAAAACTGCCCACTTGATGCATCACCACAGTCCTTTAGAACACCAGATTTATAATGATTGTGTATGTTATGTCCTAAGAGTGTTATCCCAAGGGGAGTGTTAAACAAAAATTCATGCAATGACTTGAGATGGCTCTTGTCATCATCAGAAGTTGAGGGTAAAATGTTTTACCCTGCAAGTGTAAGTCTGCAATCCTGGAAAGCAGTGACCAGGGTAATGCTTGTGTATGCTTCTAACAATTGCAAGGAGGGGATCAAACATTGAAAACAAGTTTGAAAGATGAAGATACAGCAACCTCAGACATCAGCTTAAGCCCCCCCCCATGGAGTATCCCATTGTTATCTACTCCAAATGCTAACCTCCAACACCGACACCGCATATTTGCATTTCCCACTGTATCTGGAGAAGCACCCTGGAGAACAAGGGATGAGACTGCTCTGTCCTGAAGCTGCTTCTCAGTGAAGTGATGGCATCCTGCTCTGTCTCACCCTTATTTTGGTGCCTGACCCAAAAAGTCACTTGGAATGTGGCAAAAGGTGAATTCTGCAAGAATCCCTTTCCTCTGAGAGGGTTGAAAAAGTTTTACCGCTTGGTTTAACCGAGGCTTTTGCTATCAGCTGGCAGAACTTGCAGCCTTTTCCTGCCTGGCAGTTGTAGACAGAGAATTGCTGATAGCCTGTCTGAAATCTGTCTCTTGGTCTGAGTTGACTCCAGAGCTACCTTGTCTGGTACAGTTATAAGCTCTGGAAGATTTATAGATTTAAAAGGGGGGGGGGGGGGGAAGAAAAAAGTTTGGCCTAACCTCAGAGTCCTATGGGACTGCAAGAGGAAGCAAACTGGACCCCATTTTCCTATTTCTTCCTTGGCCTTATCCAAGAACAGCCAGCCTATCTGTAAGTGGCAACTGTGGAAAATGTGCTCTGGCCACTTGGTGTGAAAGATAGGCAAGACTCCTAAAAAATCTTCTCCGCAGCTTATCACCTCTCTGCTGGCTCCACAGCAAACTAGTGCCCCGGTGCAGAAGGAAACTGGCTGTCTGTAAGGCTGGACAGGGCCTCATCAACAACTGATAAACTCCCCTGTGAACATTCAGGCTCTTCAGGGTTTACTGTCCTTTTAAATACCACAGAAGCTCTAGCTGGGCAGATTCATACACATACACATGTACATCAGGGCAGTTGGTATTTAAGGCCATGCATCTGGTTCTTCCTCACTCTTTTTGCTGTTTGGGGGATGCTGCTCCTGTATCATTTGGATGAAAGTGTAACAGGCCTGTGCAGCATGTTTTATGAAGTTGGACAGAGGTATTTAAAGATAATTCTCCTACCAGTTCCTTGATTGTAGTGCAAAACTGTGAAAATTTATCTTGCCACTAAAATAGTAGAAGGAATTGAATAATTGAGGGAGTTCCCATCGTGTTTTTGGGAAAGAAAATGTCCACAAAAATTTATGCCTGGAAGTTGTTCAGGTCTCGGTTATTTTAAACTGGGCCAGGGAAAATGTGACAAGCCATTGATCAAGTTTCATTTTCTGCTATGGTTTCAGTAAAAACAGAGAAAGTAGCACTACAAAACACTCCTCTTCCATGGAACAAACCTGCCCAGTTTGGGGAAAGCAGTTATATAGCCAGTTGGCTAAAAGCAATTAAAATATGCTGCTGCATGAAAGGACCACGGGGGTGCAAGGACACAGTAAAAAGGGGTCCTACATGCTGAAGTTCTGGTGTATATTTTGAAGAGTAATTTGGTTAGAGAAGACTTGATTTGGTCATGCAGAAGTTTAAAGTGAGGTAAAAAGCAGCTCTGTTGCTTTGACAACACTTTAAATTCTCAATCTTTGGAGTTACCACTTTCAAGCCAAGATTCTCTTCACACTAAAGTTTTGCACAGACTGGGACACTTAGTGGACAAGTTTAAGTTATGGTTGATATACATGACCACTGGTCCTGTAGAAAACTGCAGCAGACTGGAGCAAGGTGGGTAAGAGAGGTTGGATATCTCTGGGGGAGTCTGCTGAAAGCCCTTTGACTCAATTGCTTTAAAAGAGTTAATACACAACGGATTTAATCTCACCAAAACCCAGAGCCTCGGGGTTTCTCCCTGCCACTTGGCTAGGGAGTTGTTTAGATCAATGTAACTTATAAATCTGAATAGCTAACAATTAAACCAACTAAGTTCAACAAACAAGTAAACAAAGCCACAGTAAAACACATCCATTCCCCATAGGGCATTTTCAATGTTAGATTGCCATTGCAACTGCAATCAGACCTCAGAAGCCTGATGCATTCAGATCCAGAAAATCCTAGCTGGGATGACCAGGTACATGACTTCGTATCGAAATAAGAGTATTTCTGTGCTTGAGAGACTATAAACATGCTTCCACTGTAACAGAATCAAACATGTTTATAGGTATGGAATGTATTCACAAGAAATAAGGGGATTTAAGAAGGGATTGGAAACTTAAGCTGAAGGGAATGGCTGTGACCATCTGTATTACGCACAAAAGGAATATAATGTATTTATATTACAAATTAGGTTAGTTGGTCTTAACAGGTGATCGTTTCAGACTTTCAGAAAAAGTTGGACTGTTTTGGCTGTATAAACAAGTAGAATAACAGCTGCATCTGTGTGAGCATGTTGTGTTTTTTATATGTTGGGGTCTTTTTTACTTAACACAAGAGCTCTCCAACTCTCAAGGTCTACAGGTGCTCCTGTATCACATTAAGGTAAAATATTGTCATATTGAACATTTATTTTACCTGGGGCTTTATAGGTTTAATTCAGAAAAAGGCATGAATCCTACATGCATTCACTCCTTCAAATGACAAAATTAGTCATACAGTGACATCAGTGATGGGAAAAAATATAAATTGAATGAGGGTAGAACAAGAAATCCCTTTTAATCCCATGTTAAATAATCACCATACATAAATATTCTAGCTGCCAAAGGATCAAAAATTGGTCCTTGTTTCCATGATTTCAATGGTGCATTTGTTTTCCTTGGTCACCACAAAAACTACCTGATGGGATCTGTCACCCGTTGTAATTACCTGGTGGTGGGAGCTTGGGTTCAGCCCCTTCAGACTTACATTTAGTTGGATTCTCACCAGAAACCTCTGGGAAAACATTAGGAGAAAGACACAGTCTGTGTCTGAGGGTTGTAAAGTTGGCTTGCTGTTGGAGTGCTCTGTAATGCAGAGTCTTGGTGGATACTCACTGGCAAGCACTGTTTCCTAAAAATGTGTGGTCCCTCCATCCTCTCGGGACATGGGAAAATCTCTCCTGACAAACCTCCCATGGTCTCAGCCCCTGCTGAGTAAGGCAGCTGCTCACCCCACAACACACACCATGCACACCACGTGGATACATGGTCGTGCTGTAGGGCAATACAGGCAGGAAAAAGGGGGTTGGATTTTCACTACCATAGCTGTACGCCCCCCCCTCCAAGACTTACTCTGCTAAATATTTTATGTGCATGGTCGTTCAATTCTTCAGCAAGTGTTTTGGTGATTTTAATGCTAGATGAATTATGTGGTGTTTTTCAGGTCATCTTTTTCTCTTTCTCCCTGTCACGAAAAGCTTCAGCTTTGCATCTCTGCTTGTTTTTCTCCCATGCATTCCCTCCCTGGCATCTCTGTGGTCTACTTCATTTAGAACAATAAAGTAGGAAAGGCAATTTAGGCTGCCAGGCAGCTTTGAGATCACTTGTTAATACATCTATTTAGAGCTTCTTGCAGAGGTAGGGAAGCATATTGCTTTTCAATATAAATACAAAGATACACATCCGACTCACTCTCAGAGACAGCCCCATCAAATCAATTCCTGTGAAGATTTTTAGGGGTAGTGAATTTTAAGAGCCAAGGGCCTTGGCTATGGATGTTTTGGATGAGTCTGGGAAGCAAGCTGAATTGTTGCATTTGGTCCAGCTGCTGGGAGGAGAGCTGTCCGTCTTAGTGATCCACTGCCCCACAGTGAGAGCAGTGCTCTCTAAACCAATGAAGAAAAGGAGGAAAAAGCAAAGTTCAGCATTGCAAATTTCCCCTTCCCCATTCATTTTCCCCCCGTTGGGCAACAGTGATGGGGAGAAGCTGTTAATTTGTCCTCAGGCTACTAAACTTCTCCACTTCTCCCTTTGGAGCAGTTACAACATTTGTGAAGGCTGTAGTTTTATAGAAGAAAACTGCCCTGCTTCCTTAATGAGAGTGATCGCTGTGCCTGCTGCTTTTTTAGGAAGACAATAACTTATTATGTTAAGCCCGTGGGATGTTTTTTTGGCTAGGGAGATGTTGTATACTGCAGACATCTGACTGGTTTCTGTGGTGTCCTGCCTGGTGTCAGGAATGATGGGGATCTGCTGTTCCAGGGAGAAAAGCACTGCTGAAACTGGACGGATCTGTCAGCATAGAAACCCTGTAAAGCAGGGCTTTAACCAGAGTCCACTGAGCATTCCCACTGGTTTTAATCACACTCAGAGGACTTTATCTAACATCCTTTGAAGCAGATGACTCTTCCTACTTAAATGAATTCATGCATAGTTGTATTTGTGTGTATAGACTAACACAGGCCTACAGGATTTAAAGTGAAGCAAAAGGTCACAGAGATCTCCATTACCCCTCAAAATCAGATGTAGTAATAGGAATAAGTAACTCTAATATCTAAACTCTTTTAGGAGCAGGGTCTGTCCTTTTCTCTGTGTCTGCACAGCCCCTTCTGTGATGAGTGCCAGCCTCAATGGGCAGGTGTATGTGACAGTTCTCTGCCAGGGTAAGTAAGTAACTTAAGTAACTTAAGGACTGTAAGTAACAAGAACCGAGGGTCTGTATTCTACTCTTCTTCCATAGCCTCTCTGTTTCCCCACCAGCCATGTCAGGAGGAACTCAAGGGCTTTGGTTGCTGGGTATATTCCATTTTCATTGTTATGGGAGCATGATTACATGTGGGAGGTTTAAGGTGGTTTGGTGTCACTGCTTCATTGCTCCAGACAAAATATTGGAGGGATTCAGAGAAGCCAGGTGGCCCTCAGCTTGCTGCCTCTTGGCACATCTTTTCGCTGGGGTGTACCTGGCCATTGCAGTATTTTGCTGCTGCTTGGCTCTGCTTTAGCATACTCTATATGATTTTCTTATGTAGAGTAATGCCAATGAAAGATAATGGTTCATTTTTCAGTGTTTCACCATAGACAGAGTCCAGCCAAAACCGTCCTGATAATGGACAGAGGGAAAGTACTTGGTCAAGGTGCGTGGTGAACCAAGTTTTTTGGCATCATTGCTTTCAAGGAGTTCATGAATTCACAGAGCTGGATGGCATGATCTTATGAGTATTGCATCGTAGTTCTGGCTGAGCTTGGGCAGATGACCCCTGCTTACTGGCCCAGCCTCACTGGGGTAAAGGTATTATTCATCAAAGATGGGTTGGGCTGCCTGTAGCCAACCTGTGCTGTAGTCATATGCAGTGATGTGCTCCTCACTTAAGTACCTATGGCCCATGGAAAGAAGATGCAGGGTAGGAACAGAATCTGTGGAGATGCAGAGCAAGTCAGTGACCTCATGCACAGGGTAAGTGACCAAATCTACAGCATACTTAGAGATTTAGAAAAGTCCAAACTTTTACTCCAGCTGCTGCCACTCTCCTGCCACAGTCCTGTGAGAAGCTCAGCCATTTCCTCACTCTTTCCATTCTTCCTCTCTTCTCTTTTTTTGCTCATTCAGAGCAAGAGGCAGGGACCAGAATAAACAAGCCTTGACCTTACCAGTGCTAATAATAATAACAGAAATGATAGGTCAGGCCAGCTGACACCATACCTGATTTAAAGTGTGAAGTTTTTGTATAGAAGAGTTGCACTGGGAGAGGCACCCTCCCTTGAGAATATGTCTTTTTAAACTACCTGGTGCTAGAAGGAATGTGGTGTGCTCTGAAGGCAACATGCTTTGGCTGCTCTGAAACATTTTTATGAGGCCTGGGATAAATCAGCTCTGGAAAGTATGAGTTGCCAGTAATCAGAAGAGAGAGGGAGTTTTATCCAGGATGTGGGAATCGCAGACTGCAGTCTTACTAATGCAGCAATAACGTGCCAAGGGAGATTTCTGTGGGTCCCACAGCAGTGGTGCTTTGCTTCCTCCACAGAGGAAAGGCAGCATGTGGCCCTGGCATCCTCAGGGCTTTATGGAAAGGTTAGAGCTGCCTGTGCCTGACAGCCTCCTCATTGAGGAGGAGGGCTCCTCTGGCTTTGGTTGAAGACTGTGGGGCTGATATACTGGACTCACTGGGTTCATTCTTGGAAGAGTCAGTGGGGCAGTAGCAAAGGTCAGACAGGAGTGAGGTGGAAGGAAGGGACAGCAGGAGGAAAGGAATGGTGGCAGTTGTCCAAATTCCAACTCTAAAATCAGCTGCATTCATACCAACCCCCAAATTCTATTATTCTTAGTATATTGGGCAAATATTCAAAATATAATGATGCTGTCTTGGCTCTGTTGGAATATTGAGTGCCAGGAATGAAAAGTTTGGAGTACACAAGGTACCTTGATTTATGTTTTTGAAGATGTATGGGTGCTGCCCAATCAAGAAAAACCCACAGCCTCTTTGGGGAACCTTGTCCCTCTCGTGTCATGGAATACACATTGGTTGCACTGTTAGGAGGGCATGGCTGATGATGAGGGTGCTTTCTGCAGAGGGGAGAGACCTGTCTGGTGATGTCTGCATTAGCGTCTGTTATGTTTGATGTGCCAGGTTTTACTGAGAGAGCAAGAGCTGCCTTTCTAGAGTAGCCCAGGCCCTGATCCCAGGAACTGCAGTCTAGCTTATTGCCCGTGCCACTCTCCCACTGCCCATGGAGGGCTCCAGCAGGGACTGCTGGTCCTTGGGCTTCCTCCTTCTCCAAACTTCTTATAGAAGTTTGCTCTCCAAACTGGCAGTTCCTGGTGCCTGAAGTTTGAGTGGTCTGGGTCATCTTGCCCTACAAAATCCTGAAAGTTAGTGGATTCAAAAATGTATGCACCTAGGAAATGTAAAAGGGCTCCAGCTCCAGCCCTGATACCCAACTGAAGGCTCCCACAGGCATTTGTCACCAGCCATGCTGAAATGCAGCCTGGACCTCTGAGAAACAGGGTGATCACGTAGCTGGGGAGCTATCAGGGAAAGCAAGCTGTGACAATGATGTTTGGAAAATACTCCAGGATGAAAGACATGCTGCAGATTAGGTATCTAATCAATCTATGTTTCTACACTGAGTCCATCATCTCAGGCCCCATTTTTTTACAAGCTGAAAGATCAATGCATGCTTCAGGTAAATCCCCAGCCTCTTTGCTATAACCCTATGGACTTTAATTTTATTTCCTTACTTGTTAGTGGAAGCAAAGCCACATTAATTCTATGTACATGATACTGAACCAGATTCCTGGTGAGATAAACCCCTGTGGTTTCAGTGATGCGGGCCAGCCGAGGATTTGGTCTGCCATTTAGCAAGTTTTTATGTGAAAGTATTATTTGGAAACATCCTTTGATATTTCCCCTGGTGCTGAGCATATTACATAGCAGGAGTTATCTGAAGATTACAGTTGAAGTCAGGATTTTTGTGCAATGCTTACAGCTGTCTTATTTCTTGCACAGTATAAAATACATCTGCATCATTTTAGGTTTGGAGCAAATGTAGGCTTTGTTGGAAAACATTGTCCATGCTGGAGGGGAAGCCACTGGGGACAAGGAGATTTCTGCTCGTGTAACAACTTTGACATGTCAGAATTACAACTCTATTAATTTTGCAGACCATGACTCTGACTGGTGGTGACTGGAAGTGGAGCATGATAATTGTAAGGAAAAGCCCCAGAACCCAACAAAATACAGACAGCAGTGGCAGGCGGCCATATGGGATAGGGAAGGATAGGGACATGGACACACTCCCTGCCAGCATGTGGGATTTAAGAGGAAGAAGAGTTGATAAGTTGATAAGTTGGCTGCGGCTCCACCACTCAGGGCTGCCAGTGTCAGAATGAATGGCAAAATAAACATTTTGGCATGTGCATGTGTCACCCTGGCCTGGAAAAAGCCCACAGGGGAGTTACATTTAAGTGAAGTTAATACAATTTTTTGAACATACAAACTCTGGAGCACAAATAACATCTTCAGGTATAAGCACAGTTGCATTTACTCAGTAGCCATCTCCCATGTAAAATGACTGAAGGATAAAGGTAAGTGACTGGTACTAGTCATGCAGCATTACCTTACTCCTTTCAAAGTCCTCTGGTTTTGGTTCCTTTGGCTTTTAAAGAACACGTTTTAAGATCTTTCTCACTAAAGACCCATAAATTACTTAAGCAAGGTCACATGAATGTGGTTCTTGCCATGTTAAAGCGGTTGCAAAATAGGCATCTTCAGACCATAAATATGTGAGTTTAGGCTCATCTTCTCTGGATCTTAGACCACACAAGACCTAGGACACGCTGTAAAATGACCAATATTTACATATTTAATAGACAGTCAGTAGCCACAAAGAGTAAGTGGGATGACTTAAACCAGCGAGATAAACATCAGGCTCAGTCAAAATAAAGAATGAATTTCTACAGGGCTCTGTTAGTAAAATATTCAAGGATATGAACAGAATGAAATCTATTCTTAGATCAAAGCTGATGCCCTCCTCTTCTGGAATTGCAGACTTTTTTGCTAAAAGAAGTTTTGGAAGGTATTTATCACGCTACCTTCTGCATGCCAGCATTATACATTGCTAAAAAAGCATATATGAGATGGACTAAGCCTTCAAGGGGTTGTAAGTAAATGAGGAATTTTAATTGAATGTAGATTTTTCTTGTTTGATTCAGTGGCAATATATATTTGACCTGGCAGTTCGACATCTTTATCTGTGAGCTGAAGTAAAACCATAATCTGGAGATAAGGCAAAGAGTACCTGGATGGTAAAAGTCAGGATGACTAAGCAGTGATATAAACTGCTCTGAATGACTTGGTGAGCGTAGCGCTGTTATACAAAGTGGTACAGTTAAAATACAGGTTTCTATACCTTAGAACAAAAAATGCAGCCCTCATCTACAAGAAAGGAGACTGTATTCTTAAAACCAAGAGGCTATACTGGCTATATTGGGCCCGAAGAAAAGCAAGGGATTGCAGCACAATACTCCAGCTGTCTTTGCAGTAATGCTTACATGAATAAAGAGGATACTGAGCTCTGAGTTTGTCTGTGGCTGGAACTGGTGAGAATAATGCTGGAATACTGGAGTTTCAGCAAGTTCTGCCTGTGAGGTGTATACCCAGGGACCACAGAAACGGCTATAAAACAGAACCAAAGGTTGGAGAGAAATCAGTGAGATAGAGCTTCTTATGCATGTTTACACCCCATAAATGTCCTCCAGAGAGGCATCTTCATTGGAATAGAAGTCTGAACACCAAAGAGCTTTACAGTCCAGTGAAGCAAAAGGTAACCTGAATCTGTGGCTGG
Organism: Trochalopteron elliotii; assembly: GCA_024734555.1. Classification (NCBI taxonomy): domain Eukaryota; kingdom Metazoa; phylum Chordata; class Aves; order Passeriformes; family Leiothrichidae; genus Trochalopteron; species Trochalopteron elliotii. Next base: position 5,074,877 of record JANPWX010000135.1, read on the forward strand.
AAGCTGAAGCTGGACAAAATAAGCGGAAAATAACACACATTTTTATTAGAGTGAGTCTAATCACTGGAATAGACTAGTGGGGTAGGGTGGATTCTCTGGCTCCTAAAGTCTTTACATCCAGACAGATGGCTTTCTGGAGATAGTCTTTAGCAAAACACGATTTATTGGACTCGATGCAAAGGTAACTTGGTGAAATGTAATGACCTGTGATATATAGCAGGTCAAACTGGATAACAGAGTGGTGCCTCCCAGCTTAGAGCATTACAAATCTATGAACACTTAAACTTTAGGAAATTATGACAGCAAGCTGTAATATTTTTCTCTGCTGAGATTTCTCCAAAGCTCCTAATAAATCATTACATACAAAACTTGCTAATGAGCATTGATTTTTTTTTTTTTTTTGAGCTATGTTGGGGATTTTTAAATCTTGTTTTTGGAAGACTGGTTTATAGGATTTTCTTTTTCTTTATAAGTACAGTTAGGATGCTCTAACACTAAACCTTTCCAAGAATAGGAAGAATTTCTGTTGTACCTGAGGCCTCACCAAGCTATGTAACTTCATTGTGTTTGGCTTTTCAAAACCTTTCCCATAGCAATTTGCACTTTCCATGTGCACTGATACCAGCTTTAATGTCAACTCTACCACACTGTTGGCTGCCCATCCCCTATCATAAAATTTATACAAGATAAGGTTTTGACAAAGCAAAAGATACAAGAACCCTTTTCTCATAAGAGGGAGCTGTTAGTCTACACACTTCTCACACAGGAGCTGGGCTCAGGAATTGTCCTTCGTGTGCTTTACCTCCTCATTTGCAGGGGAAAGTTTTGCATTATCAGTAGAGCTGTCTCAGAAGCAGTTCTTTACACAGATTCTCCTTGGAAGATTCTGTGGGGAAGAAGGGAGACTGGGTATAACTTCAGAAGAAGGTATTTGAGTCCCTTGTAGAGGAAGCAATTGCTTAACTTTAAACGGGTGCTGAAGTCCATCAATACAAAATAAATAAATGATCTGTGGAAACATGGCAGCATATACTTAAACATGGGCCTGTGCTGCCAGTTCTAATGAGTTACAGATTCAGTCTACGGAAGCACTTGAGGAGTTGTGTAATCCAAAGTGCAGGAGAAGTCCCTTGACTTTAATGGATAGTTTGTGTAGTCAAAGCCATCCATCTCCTAAGCATAGAACTGAAATAAAGTGCTCTGACAAACAAAAGGAAGCAAACTAGGAGAGTGTGGTGAGCACACACCACTTAATTTGTTAGTGTTTGTTAGTCACAGCAAATAGATCCACAGGTCTTGGGAAGGATGGAGGGATCTGAGGCCTCCAGGTGTGATTTTCTTTGGGTAAGGTTGGGGGCATTTTTGGAAGAGGAAAAAAAGAAAACCAACTCAAACACTTCCCAACAGTTCGGGAGTAAATAAAAACCTAAATCTTAACCTGTTGGAAACTAAAAGGAGTTTGCCTGAGATATTCAATGATTTAACTCTAAGCAGGGAATGAGCCGTCTCCTAAGGCAATGAATTGATGGCTGTTTGGTTTGTTGCTAAAGAGGTAACTGTTGTTGATTCAATTCTTGTAATTCTTCCCTTGTTTCTCCCCTCTCAACCCCATACTTAATGCAATTATTTAAAAATAAAAAAAGGAAAAGAAAATTAAGCTTTGTTTTCTTTACTTTTTTTTCTTTCTTTTTTTTTTTTTTCCAGAGATTATTACTCCTAACAGTGCCTTAACATAATCTCACAGCTGACTGAACACTACCCTCTGACCTTTCTTTCCTTGGGGACAAACTCAGGTTTAATTGACGTTTGTGTCTGTGAGCTCTGCTGAGGAGAGATTAGCAGTGGCTTAGCTAATTAGTATTTAAATGTTCACTAATGTTCCAATGGATTTGTCAATTACAATCTTATTAAAAATGGATGCAAAGATTTCAATTTTTTTTCAAAAAAGCAGCAATGTCAGAGCTGATTCAATTTCTCTAGAGGATTAAAGAAAAAATTAAATTTGCTATTATGATCTTCTCAGTCATACTAGAACACAAGGAAAATACTTTGAATTGTAAATGGCCCACATGTTTCTCAACGTGCAAATACGTTCAATTCGTGTTGCTGGGTTGAAAAATTTGAGGATGCACAAACTCTCATTAGGACAATTTGGAAACATTCACACTGTAATTAGATGTGTTGATGTTCTACTCTCTCAACAAAGCCTTTGAAGTTTGAAATACTGGAAGAATTTTCCAGACAAATTTTACACATGATATTAGAATAACTTGAGTTATCCACACAGGATATCAATCTCTTTAGAGTTGCCCATGGTGTACATGATGCACATTTCACCCAGTGCACTGTGATCTGTCACAGTTTTTAGCCAAAGAGTTACAATTTCATATTAAATCCACAGTTTAAACAGTAAATGATGAAGGCAGCTTCTGTCTGTGGAAAATCCTTAACTGATCAAAACAGAGGCACCTTGTTATGTGCTTAAAGCTTTCTTCTGACCTGGAGAATGAGGGAAGATAACAGAACATAGAACTTGCTTAGAACCAACCTTCTTTCAACCCCTTTCCACTAAGGTATTTCACCACACAGAGCAAGTATGCAAATATATTAGATTTGGATCAAAGTTTGAAATTTGGTGCCCTAAAGACATTTCAGTCTTTAAAGAGATTTCAGAAGCCATCTATATAACCTAAATATACTTGACTTGACTTGACTTTTTTCCAAAGGTGCTAAGATATTACAGCTACCCAGCAGGTTTAGTGTATTAGGAGTTTCAACCACTTACAGGTTACACACCTTCTGCAAATGAGGCTAGTCTGTTTGGAAATGTAACTGAATGTAACTGTGCATTTGGGTACTCAGGGAATATAAGGTAATATTTTCATGCTCATTAAATATTTGAGAATACTGGTGGGATGGGGAAGCCGAAGTTCATTGGCCTTCCATGACAGCTCTAATTTGAGCAGCAAGAATGTATGATTATTTTGGGGTGAGGTTTTTTTGCTCATGATTTAAATAGGAATTAATCCATATTAGCACAAAATTACTTTGTTTTCTGTCTAGTGAACAACTAAGAAAAGATGCTTTGGATTGAACTAGTGAAGAGAGTGTTTTTAGGTTTACCTGAAAAAAAGTTACATTTCATTTTCAGATGTATTATTTAAACTTAAGAAAACAAGACGTAGTCCAAAGTTTCAGAACAATACACATACTTTTAAGGTTCTTTTTTCTAAAGCTCTTAGAAACTAATACCAGTCTCAGAATTGTTGCAATTTTCCCAGCTGCTTTTCTTCTGGTATTTTTATTTTTGAACTGTTTTTCTGAGAACCTGTGTCTCTTCTGGAAAGGGGCTGTAAATTCATAAGTGCCTACATGATTTCCAGTCATCCCTACCACTCCCAAGTCTTATGTCATGGTTCAGACACATCAACTCCTTTGGGTCCTAAGGGTCAGTAGGTAGTTTTCCAATGAGTCTCATTGGAGCTCTCATTAGAATAGAGATGTTTTCACTGAATATATTAGGGGAGAATCTTGGACTACAGCAAAGGAAGTAGGAATAACATGAGCTCCTCTTCTCACATCTAAGTAATGGCATTATCTCCTTCCATCTCTTCTCCCATCCAACACCTTTTGGGTGTCCTCTCCCCCCACTCCTCCTTACCTCTATCTCATGGCCTCCTTCAGGACTGGCAGCCTGCTCAGGTCCACGAGATGCATCAGCAGGGGTGTCAGCAGCACATGGTGGGTGCAGACCTGGGCAGACCCAACCCTGCATTACTAAAACTCTCTGTGGTCCCTGACTGCAAAAATACTAAGCTCTGTCCTTTCTAAAACATCCCCCTGCAACCCATTAGTTACAGTTATCAGGGAAAGAGTTTTGGTGCTGAGTTTGAGATATTGAACTGGAGACATGGGGTGAGCAAATTCACCTCTGCATCCTACAGGGCTGTCTGGCATCAAAAGGTCCCAGCCCTTCTGCTGGAAAATGGATGTCTGAGGTAGTCCCAGGACATTGCCCTGCCTTCCCCAAGCCCTGATACTGTGGGTGTTAGAAAAAAGCCTTGATAGGGGGAAACATAAACAGATAAAGACATCTGGGGACTGTAGCCAACAACTGTGTTCTGGCACCATGAGCCAAACCACAGCCTTGACACTGCGAGGAAGATATTTGCTGGGGTCACTGCTCACCAGGAGGAACCCAAAGGGGGCAAGAATCTCCCATCTCCACCAGCTGCTGGAGGATGGGAGCAGGGGTGAGGGGCAGTGGCAGCACTTAGCAGCCCAGCCAGGTTTGGGAGAGGGAGAGGACACCAACTCCAGGTTGTGGCTCTGATCAGAGTCCTCAAAGGGACATGACCCACCCCAAATTCACATGCTGCTTCCTGATACTGTGAGTGCCAGGGAAGAGAGCCCAAATCACTGCTACCACATCCCCACAGTAACTTTGGGGTTGGTGGGATGTCACATTGCACCCAGAGCCTGCTGCTGGCAGGGGAGAGATGGCAGGATGAAGCAGGGGATCCTGACCCCCTGCCAGAAACCCATCTCAGCTTATCAAGGCACTATGTGGTATGGCAAATATGGTGTCAGTTGATGGGGACAAACTCTGTGTGGCCAAAATGGAAATAAATGGAAACAGAACAATTTCCTGTAGCAAACTGACATCCCTTGAGAACAGGTAAGAAAAAAGGAACCAGACTGATTTTGATTTGTTGCTCCTTTTGTAAACACATTTGCTGACAGTAGCAGGATATGTAATGTCTGTCTCTACGTGATTGGCATATCTGTTTTGCTCATTGCTCTGTGAAATAATACATACTCATTGTCATTCTTTTTATCTTGACTTTTTTTTTTAATTGAGAGGCCAAAACAGCTTTGCTGAAAATACAGGTTACAGCCGTTTTTGTTAAAACTGTATGTTGAGGAAATCAAACAATGAAAGTAGTGTCCCAGTTGTTAAAAGCCAGATAGCTTTTATATTGTTTTGTCATCTTCATTCCCCAAAATATTTGCAGTATAGGGAGAGTCAGCTCACTTCCTGGCTTCTTGCATAATGTAGTGTGTTGCCTCCAAAGCTTTGTTGATAAGAGATGATTGGCCAGGCTCCATAACAGTCCTCTAAGAAACGGGTCACTCTATTCCAAGATTGGGCAGGAGGGGGATGACAGCTACATGAGGCAGCTCATCTGCACTTCCAGAGGAAATGCATAAAGCCAAATTTTTAACCAAGGAATAAAACCAGTAAGTATACATGTAGCCTAAATCTGAGATAATAAACTTCTGGATTCCAAAAAGAAAATACAGTAAGAATCTATTTAATTAAGTGCCAAATTGTGTGTAGTATTGATTTGCTAAATTTAAATGACACATTTTAAAATGTCCGGCCCAATCCTTTTTAACAGCTGAAAGTTTTGCTTTTTTGGGTCTACCAGGACATGATGTGGAAACATATTGCCCAGGTCAGTCTGCTTCTGTCAGCTATCAGGTAACACATGCAATCAAAAAAATATTGTCCTGGTCCATGGAATTAAAGGGAAAGGTGGAAAGACAAAATATTCCTCCCCGCATTTCAATGAAACACAATATATGTTTAATCAGTTTCTTTTAGATACAAATGATTCATATATTTCATTTTGTGAAGGCAAAGGGAAAGGAGAAATCATGTAAGCTAGTTAAAGGATAACTGACAGACAGGCATCAGCATCCTCTTCATTTGTGAACAATTAAGAATTGTAAATTACATTGAAGCAAACCTGAAGTCACTTCTACTCACTGAAAGCCCAGCCTAAAGCACACTGGAGTTGTAAACTCCCCTTCACTGAAATTTGCTCTCAGTTGAAGCAGGCTTCCTACTTTAAATGTAAGTTATAAAATCATCCTGAAATAGAAACTTGACCAGGGAGATTTGGGTGCACTGAAATGTGTGAGTGCCCAGCAGTGGGTTCCCATGCATGGGCAGCCCCATCCCTGACACACAGCTGCCTGTGCACATGTGCTCCAAGTGCAGGGTGCTGCGTGGAAACAGCCTCGGCCGACTGCAACCAGATGGTGAGGGGATGAAAGCTCATAAAGGATGCCAGTATTTTAGATAATTTCACAGAGGGTTTCTGCTTGGCTGAAGGCACAAGGAAACTCTCTCGCTCAGTGTTTTGCACAGCCAAGTGTTAAATCACTTTATATCAGAGCTGAACCTCAACCTCATCGCCGTTAATCTTCTTCATTGGTTAAGTCTTTGCTTTCTGTCAGAAAATCTGAAATCTGAGTGTCAACGATCAGCATATGAATCCTTTATGGCAGTGCCCCCCCTTTTCCACCCCTTTCTCCCTGCTGCTCAAGGGAGAGAGCATCCTCTCTGTTTCTTGCACTCACTGTTCACTGACTGTACAGTCAGCCTGAGCTGCAGGTATATCCTTCCACTATTCACCCCCAGCCCAAAAAGGCTTTTTACTTATGTACTCATTATTCACCTGTACAAAGTAATAGTGGCTGGAAAAATCCCAGACTTCTTTGTGCATTTGAATGTATCAGCTCTCAGAATCTGGTATCCTTGTTAAATGAGAACAGTGCTATGAGGAGAAATCAATCTTTAATCACAAAAGGTCAAATGCAATTCCAGCTTCTATTTGTAAGTCACTGACAGTATTTACCATTTCACCAAAGGCAAAATCCCATTCTTTCATGAACAGGGGCTGGTTTGGGCTCCTAGGTGAATGTCCACCCTTGGTATTAAGAGATATCCTCCCTAGACTGTGTAGTCACTGCTGCAACTATCCTAGGAGTCATACTGTGGGTGAAAATCTTCTCTCTACCCACCATGCACTGGCTAATGCTTCACTCAGCCTCAAGGCAATCCATGCAGGGCACCTAGATTTCCTTCCAGAGAACATAACCATAGCAAACACCTGCCCATGTTGTGGGTCTTGCTTCCTAAGAGCAGAGGAAGTAATATTCAATGAATTACAAAGACGTTTTCTTATGTCAGAATTCATGCCTTCTTGTCCATCAAATCTCTTAGCCAGCCCCGTTGTAACTTAAGCATGGTGTCTGACTGGCCCCTCAGTCACAGGGTATTATTTCAGTTTTCTAATTGAATCACAAAACGATTTATCAAATGAATTAAGAATAACAAAAAAAAAAGGGCAGGGTGATGCATGAACAGGCAAATTAATATGGACATTAGGAAGATTAATAGACATGTCTCAACTACTCATATCAACAAAACTTTGGTGGTGTAAACAGACCATTAGCAAATAAAAGCAGGATGCTAAAAAGGTTAAAGAGGGCAGCCTCTCAGAAATCAAATGAATGTTTGGAAGCAAGGTTTTCCAACCTGGTTAAACAGGCTGTGGAAAAGAAGCATCAACTCCCAGCACACAACAAGAGCCTCTAGGACCACTCTTGCGATGTGCAGATCACTGTGTGAGATACACTGAATGCAGAAATTCATCTCTGTGATCACTGTCTAGTGATGATCCTAGTTGGAACCACAGTCACTCCACTGGGTGCCTTGGTGAATAAGGCTGCCAGAAAACTTGCTCACACAGCGTGCACACAGCGTGTGCCACTGTGGACCCTTCCTTGCAGCTTGTCCGTTTGGATCTGACAGAACCACAGCAGAGCTTCTGGTTAAAGCTGGGCTATTTCATGCAGAGGATAATGTTTGCACTGAATGTCAATGTGCATTTTGGTTTGGTCAGGATAATGCCTAGCCAGTGACCTTATTCAGCCCCAATTAGCTGATAACTGCCAGCCAGTCGCATTCCTCATTGTTAGGAGTGAACAAGGCAATCACGGGAGAAAGGTAGCAATAATAGGAACGGCTAATTAGACTGTGAGTGGTGCACAAGGAAAAGAAAGGAGGAAGAAGGATGTGAGAGTTTCTAGATGATCTGGCTGCCAGCTGAAGATGAAGCAAGGATCTGGAGTCCAGGACATAAGTGTAAGGCTCAGATCAAGGTTCAACTCCCTCTGCTTCTACAGCCTTCTCTCCCAAGCCCTTTGAGCACAATTGTCTCGCAGCCCAGCACCCTGCTCTGCTCAGGCACCGTCCTTGTGACCCAACAGACTATGACACACAGGTGGCAGCTCTAGTCCCAGAAGAGCAGTGGATGGGTGACTACAGTGCCCTTCGTGACGCCACTGCTCCACTCCTGGAGAAGGCAGTGGTCCCTTGCCAGCAACAACCCAGTGCTCTTGCACTAGTTCCCTTTTCCCTGAGCAGTGGTGGAATCCAAGGACCACAGGGAGACATGGACCTCAGGTGTTTTAAGGAGATAATAGGAAAGTGGCAGTTTTGTGGGAGCCCATTTTAGCACCTTCAAGAGATCACAGAATCATTTACATTGGAAAAATGTAAAGACCAAGACTACCACTATATCATGTTTATATCATGTTTTAATGTGCCAGAGTTCCCAGGATTCTAGCATCAGCAGCACTGATATTCATCAGATTGGAAAAACCTTCTTTCTGAAATACGCTTTTTGAAATACTTTTCTCTATTGAATATAGGATCTATAGAAGAGCAAAGCATCATTTGTAGAACCTGAGGAAATTCTTCATATACTGCCAAGATTTCCAGATGAGGGGAAATATTTTCCTTTAATCCTATTGCCACATTCAGGCCTTATACTTCCTGCACAGTCACTCTAATTCCAGTTTGTTGTATGTCACTTGGGAGAAATATGTACACTTATTCTAGCTTAATTGTGCCTACAAAAATACCTAATCACAGTAGAATAATACTACTGAAACTATGAGATTACCAGCATTTCCTTACCTGCAGTCTTTTTTTTTTGTGCCAGCAGAAAAGTCATTCACATGGCATATTTAAAAAGTATTTGCAGTGGACTACACCCTGTTTTCACTAATCCTCCTAAAAATCTGGCAATTTCTATCAAAGTTGCTAGAGCTGACCCGAACTTGTATCTAGGGTGAATAATGAAATTTGACCCTCTGCATCTATAGGAAATGTGGTTTTCCATGTGCTGTTTCAGGGGAACCATGTTTCCTGACTTGGGCGGTAGGTACTCCAGGCAAAAATTATTGATTTGAGCAGGTATAAATCAGTGCATGATGAGAGGGTGGGGATGCAGCCTAGAAAGAAAGCCCTGATGGTTTGAATTGCAGGGAGGCAGGGAAGTCATGCAAGCCTGCAGAGGCTGTCGTCTGAGGGGACCCCTGATTTTAACAGAGAACTCAGGGCATTACTGTGAGACAGATACAATAAAGTGTAAGTCGTTAGGCAGAGAAGATAAAGCAGCACTTAAGGGAACCACTGACAGATGGGAGTGTGGCTCTGCAGCTCCAAGCAGGGAGAGACTTGGGTGCTTGCCCCTTCTGCCGCTGAACCTCCTCACAATGCCTGGAGAATAAAAGCCTCATGGCATAATGGTGGTGGTGATGACAAGGGTAATAAGGCTCATGATAATAAGGACAAGCAGGGTTTCCATTTCCATTACCAGAGCAATCGATTGGAGCTTAAGGTTTTTTCTGCCTTTTTTTTTTTTCATCTAAAGCAAGTTCTGTAAGGGCCATGAGATAAAACTCTGAAAAAGGCCTTTAAAAAGGTCTTTGGGAACAGTGTGGAATTTAAAAATCTAATCTGTAATTTAAAGAATGAAAACTAATCTAATTGGTGTACAGTCCGTTTCCATTAGGAGCAGGATACTGCCAGGTTCTTTCCCCTCAGCATAGGCTGGATTAAACATACAGGTGAACTCTTTTTTTTTTTTTTTTTTGTAGTTCCACTCTCTAGGACATCTGCAGAGTAACAGATGCAGCTTTTTGCCCATTATGCACACATACATGCATATTTTGCTCTCCAACATGGAGAGAAAAGCAGCTGGTTCAACAGAAGTAGCTTTAAAACTACGGTAATCTCAAAGCTGCCTACATGCTTGAGAGTGGTGGCACCTTGCTGCTCACTAGAGATACAGGCTGCAGCACTGGGTGGCCCCTTGGCACAGAGGAGTGATGTGATGCCCCTGAATCCCCACCACAATCCTTTACCAACGTCTGCCCCAACTGACCACTGCAAACAGATAAATCAGCCTGGGCTGGCCACAGCTGGAGTCCGTGCCAGCAAAGTGAGGTAGGGACTGCCAGGGGAAGAGGTGCCACACGATGCCTGGGACCGTGGAAGCACACAGGGGTTATCCTGGAGGGGCTGCTGGCAGGGAAGTTGGTGTGCGATGAGGGTGGGGGAATAACCTGGCTTCTGCTCAAGGTAAAACCACCTCTTTCCTCACCAGGAGCTTGGAGCCAAGGCTGAAACTGAAGTGCTAAAGAACTAATCCTTGCCCAGAGCAGTTGGCTTTGTTTCAGGATTGAAACTGTGAGTCAAAGATGTTTTTATGTCAAGACTTGCTTGAAATCTCTCACTGTGGTCCATTTATTTTAGTTGGTGGCTGCCAAGGATGCAGTTCAGATGGGTAATGATATTTGGGAGCTTGAGGATGAACTTCACTTCCAAATCAAAATTTCTCTGTGCTCTGGTGCTTGTTGCTCACAGCTGTGAGATGCCTCAGATGATGCTTGCATACACTGTGATATTCTGAGTGTCACATAAAAAGCAGCTGTAAACTGTATCTTGTGGGAGTTTGTTAATGACACAGCTTGCTATATTTTCTCAAAAACATGACATACGTGGACATCAGTCAGGTGTCCATGCAGACAACATTCTATCTGGAGGAGAAAATTAGCAACTATTATGTATTTTAATTCTCTCACACCATCAACTGGCCAGATTCTATCTGGAACAGTAAACCTCAAGGAGATGAAACAAAGGAGAAGGAGCAACTTATTTGCTAAGTAAGTATCACATTAAAATAATTATCTTAAGTTAAGGTCTGTAGTTCAAGCAGGACTGGGCAGAGGTAACAAATATTTGGTAGCATGGGATTTTTCCAAGGCACTGAGAACAGAGAGTGTTTACCACATGAGAGAGGCCGAGAGCAAATAAGGGTACAGTAGCAATCTTGCACAAACAAACAGAAATTTTGTCTAAAATTTCTGTCTAAAAAAAAATCTGACATGAAATTGGAACATTTGCTTCCATTAAAATTCTATAGTATGGTTATTCCTCCATCAGTTGGATGCCCCTAAAAATCTCAAGCTGCAGAGTTTTATTGAAACCGCTTATGCACATCAACAACATGTTTTTTGCAGTGGTCCTTACGCCCCCACTTTTGCAACATGTTATTTTTTCCCCTCTATGAAACCGTGACTTAATGCAAAGTAATGGCATGTCAAAGGCAAAGTTACAGCCCCCGTCTTAAATGCAATGCTGAGTCTCCTGTCATGCGTGGAATGTAATTACCATTAAGGCTGAAAAATGAGGGAGATGAACAGTAGTGGCAGTTTTTCTCAAGTTTACCTAAACACTGGCTGCAAGAAGAGGGCAGGAACATTAAAATCAAAGAGTTCTTGTCACATCAGCGCTTTAAATCTCTAAGCGGCTCCTTGAAAATCATCTGGCCTCGGTGAACACAAACAACTGATAAAAGCTTCAGTTAAGGTCTGCTCTTATCTGCTAATTTCAGGGCAGTCTTGCCCTTTACCCACTGTCCCTAGGAAAGTAGCGATTTTGGCACTTTCTCTTGGCTCGCTAAACTCTCTGCCTTGGCAATAATATTAACTAGCTGGAAAAGAAGTAAAAATGGGGTTGAAGGTGTTTGAAGAGGAAATCCCTGTGTCACTTACTGAGCAGCTGTGGGGAAACACTGTGTGCTTTGCCCATGCATCCTTACAGTTAAAGACTGGGTGATGGAGATCACCACTCCTCTCATTCCTGGGTCTGGGTGTTATCTCCTGGGCACAGGGCAAGCCCTAAGCCTGACCCAAAATCTCTCAGACATGCAAGCAGCAGCTCTCTCCCACTCCTTCCCACTGAATCTGCAGGGTTTGTCTCCTACTGGCAGTGCCAGGAAGCAGGAATGCCTCAGGAAGAAGGAAGAGGCAAAGGTGTTTTAAGTGGTTTCTCCCCACTCCTAGTTGTAGGGGTAGTTCTTTCCCTGGCTTGTGCTGAGTTAACAGCCAAAACACAAGCCCACAGGTTTCAGGTTTCATTAGGGACCTGAAGCTCTCATCAGGTTTGCCAGAGGATGTTTCAAAGGTAACTTGTCTGCACGAAACTGGGGAGATTTATTGTCTCTGTGGTTTTATTGAACGTTTTTGGCTTCTGTTTTCTCTTTTTGGTTTTTTTCATGTGAAACCCGATGGCTTAAGGCAGGATTTGTTTTGTGGCTTTGATGGATTGGAGTCTCCTCATCCTGCCGCTCTTAATGGAGCAGAGTTGTAAAGCACTTCAGGTTCAAAAAATTCGGTGCTGGTGGGAAACACAGGTTGCTCGTGTCTCTGCCTCCTGGGTTTTCTGTGTTGCTTTCCCTCTCCTTTCTCTGAGACTGGCTCTGGGCATTGTGCTGGAGGCACCGACAGACAGCCACCCAAGCAAATGGCCTGAGCCTTAGCATGATCCTTTTGCTCCCCTACTTTCCTTTGACTTCTCCCCATACCCAGCAAGGATGTAGTCATGCCATGGAGATGCCCCTGTCAGTGTCTCATCATGCTGCAGTGGAGAGGAAGAGAGAAGGAAGCAGTCAGGAAAAAGACAAGAAAAGGGACACTCTGCTGACAGTCTGTGTACTAAAGCTCAATAATGCCTTCATGAAAGAAGACAAAATGCTGGTCTTCTCCCTGGCAGTCTTTTCCTGCTGCCATTGCAGTCACCGGCTTCAGCGCTTCTGAGCTGTTATGAAAATGTTCCTCTTGAGTCCAAATGGGCTCTTCTCATCCTCCAAACTGCAGACTGTGTGGAAATTGTAAACAGCTGCAAGTAGTTTACCTAACAGCAACAGAGAAATGGCAAGAAAAGCAAAGAATAGGAAAGTCTAAGGCAATCCCGCTTGTAGGTTTTGAGACTGGTACTGATTTGCCACAAAATAATCATGTGTTTTCAATAAATATCTTATTTTTCATTAAAACATTGCTTTTTGTGGCAAGCATTTTTCTTGGCAAAACCTTCTCCCCACCAGTGTCTTGCTCAGCATTTGTTTCTGAGCTGATAGAAATTTGTAAGCTCCAAATATCCTGGGGAGAAAAGAGGGTTTCGCCCCCCAGATTTTCCAGGTTGAAGGTTCTAGGTGAAGCCAAACTTAAGATCTTACAATGCAGCTAAGTCTTGAAATCACAGGATCATAGAAGTGATGAGGTTGGAAAAAACCTTTAAGTTCATCAAGTCCAGGTGTGAGCACAGCCTTCCCCACCATGTTCACCTTTAAACAAATATTGCCATGCTCTTTGCAGAATTTGGATCTCCAGATGGAGATTCATGCCTGCAGAAGTTATCTCCACAAAGCACAGGTTGAGTAAAGAATGAGGTGTGGCTCATTCCTTATCATAAAAATACTTCAAAGCCCATAACTGCTGAGTGTTTTGGGATCTGTCCCATGGAATTCAACAGCCACAAGCAGAGCATGTCTGGGGATGGTCACCAGGCAGAGGTAAGAGGAGCCAAGGTCACTAAAGGAGCCCATGGTGGTAAAGCTGGTCCACAGCTAAGCCAGGACCTCTAGTCCAGGGGTCAGGGATGGTGATATATGAGGTTGAGCACTGGAGACAGAGCTCAGGCAAGGACCAGGGTGGAATCCTGAGCTTCAGTGTAGATCAGGAGGGAAGTGGAGACCTGCGGAGACTTCTCATGGCCAGACCCCTAGGATGAAGCAATCCACCCAGGGCCCTGACACAGATACACTCACCCTTCAAAGTTGTGGACAGGTGTTTGCAGTCCTAAATCCTGGAGAGTACTCTCAGTACTATAAATCATTCAGGTGTTAATGTTCCTCAGTAATAGGAATCACTATCAACAACTTCAATGTTCATTGCTGGTGTTCAGGCAGCAGGACTTCATGTAACCTTAACCCCAGTCAGGTGGAGGGAAATGTCATCCATTAAATATTATCTTAATGACATAGTTGGAGTAAATGTTTAAATGTAAACACCACAGCATTCAAGTAGAGTTGAAAACACCCCAAGGGACAAGTATTCTTCCCTACAAGTGAGACAAAAATTGGATACTTCAGAAATGGTGAGAACATTCTTGAGAGTACAATCCTTTTTGCAGTGTCACACGACTGTGATGGACTTTTATCAAACCACTGTGGTGATAAAAGCCCAGAATTGAGAAAATCAAATGGAGAAACTGAAAGTGGGAGGATGGTGTTAGTAAAGTCTAATGTGTAATGTGCCGTGTATTAGTTTTTAATCAGGTTCTATATGTGGCCGCAGTAAAGAAATATGACAAGATTCCTCTGCTTATATTTCACATTCTTGCTGGTGGTCTTATTTATTCATGCTGTGTTTTTTCTGAATAAAGGCACTGGGGGTGGGCAAGAAGAGGTGGGAAAAGCAGAGAGAAAAAAGCAGAGACCATGCTGGAAAAAGAAAAACCCCTCTGAGTATTCATCTTTTACATAGCGCATTCTGCATTTCATCCCATGTGTGAAAACAAAATGCAGTTCCCCTGTTCCCCAAAGTACCAGTGGACCAAATGGGTTTGTTTCCTTTAAATATAATGGAGTAGGATCATTTGGGGTTTGGGGTTTTTCTCTGTTTCACTGGATTTTCCACTTTGCTTGTACCCAGATTAATTTATGCCTCTTCTTAGTCGTAGACTATTTGTCCTTTCAGTTTTGTTCATTTTGTATAAATCTTTGACCCTTAATCTGTTTTGGCATATGTAAAGGGATATGGTTTAGCAGCTAGAGAAGGTTTTAGTTTAATTAACAGCTATATAAAAAGTTTTGAACTTTCTTAGCACTAGAGTGGCAGGTCTTGGACCACTGCCTCCTGGTTTGTCCCACCAGCTAGAGTGCAACATGTACAGCAGGATGCATTTCACCAGCTAGCTAAGCAGAAAGGTATAAACTCCAATCCAAGAGGAAATCATCATGCTGGGAATGACTTTTATGATCTTAAGGACAGCAGATGAGACAATTTGCATGTAGTATTTCTGCAATTAGAGTCTGCAGCTTTGATCAGACACAGAGAATGTGTCCCAAAAGAAATTTTACACTTTCATGTGTTTCTCTGAGTGAATTCTCCGCTGCCATGTTAGGCTTTTTCTGCACAGCTTCTTGCAAAGGTTTGAGTGATAGAGCTTTATTGGTACATATATTCAAAGGAGGCAAATTTGGAATTACTTTAACATGGCTAAAAGGAAAATCTCTGTATGAAATTCTAGAGATGGTTGCTCGTTCATTATTTTAATAAGTAGAGGTGGTACAGTGTGGCTTGTCTGAACAAATTTACCTAAAAACTTGTAATTTTTTCCATATATGTTTTTCTGGTCTGCTAAAAGATAATGTCTCTTCCTGTGAAGATTGTCAAATTAGTACAGTTCAGACACTGAATATCAAACCTTGGCAAAGGACTTTGTGTGGACTGAGAGAGAGATATTTCTGGAAATAAAGGCAACAACACAACAGGTTGTTAGACTTTTTAAAGAGAAGATATTTTGAGGAACATTTTAAATTACCATCAAAACTAGACCAGGGGTTTTTTTTCCATATTTGCTTCATATTTATTTATGTATTTATTTATTAATCTGTATCATGTTTTAAAGAAAGGACATTGAAGAATAGAGTGGTCTATATTACCACCTATAGATAAAACCACAGAACAGCCCTTTTGCTGCTCTGTGACCCTGCTTCAGCCCAGACAATATTACAGGATGTGAAATGCTGTGTCACATGCATGAGATCATTTGTGGCACAGGGCACCCAGCTGCAGTGGGTTTTCTTTCTTTCATATACCATTTTTGTAATTATTGTTTTTCATTTGGGTATAACATGGCACATGTAAGATATTTCATTGCTCACAAACAGCCAGTAGTTATTATTAAAAATCCAAGTATATATTATTTATGATTTGATCTAAGGGTGAGTGAAATATAAATTATACAGAAACTTAGTAAAGATACCCTCTCTCTCTAAAAGCAGTTTGTGCAAATACCTATATCTCCTCGGTTTTTTCTGGAGGTCATCCCTAGCTCAACATTTGAAAATATAAGTGCAGCTCTTTTAGAAGGAAGAAATAAAATCAGATTTTTTTTTTTTTAATTCTAGAGACAAGTGTCCTCAATTAACACTGACAGCTATTTAATTTCATTTAAAGTAGGTTGGTTTAAGATATGATTCTTATCTCGCCACCGCAGGATGGACTAAGTCTCTCTTTTAGAGACACCCAGGAGTGGGGATTAAGGGAACTCGGTTACATTTCTTTCTACAGAAACCTGAGCTCCATTAGCAAAATATAGATTCGAGCAGATATGGGCCCAGCATCTGGCCCCTTAGAAATAAGATAAAACTGTGAGGAGGAAATTAGAGAAGATCCAAAGCCCATTTAAATCAATAGGGAGGCTCCATAACCTTCAGCAGATTTTTGGATCCCACTCTCAGAGAACAGAAGTACTTGTTTACCATAAAGAAAGAATCATTATCAGTTCAGTTCATAATGGCCTTGATTTTGTTTTTCTCTAAAATCTTTTATTTCTTTCTCTAATGGTAACTGCATCTCTTAAAGAAAATGGGCAGCAACTTATGCCATGGTGGAGAGGAGTATATTTTGTCCCCCACTTAGAGGGTTGTTCCGAATCTTCTAATCTATTGATCCCACCTCAAATACTGCTCAAATTGTAATTAAGCGGTGTGCTGGTTTATGTGCTGGTCTAGAGTTGGTAGAGTAATAAAACCAACTACTGTAATGGTCTGAAAATGTCTTTTCAAAATAACAGATACTGAGTGATGTGCAGTGCTTTGGTCAGTTTGGTTTTGTGGGCTTCTCATTTCTCATATTTTGAGAAATATATCAAAATATCTCAATAAAAACATAATCTCAAGATTTTTTTGTCTTTCAAAAATCACTGATCCAATTGGTAGAGATTTCTTGTTAAAACACAAAAAAAAACCCCCTAAGGAAGCATAAGGAGGCAAGAATGAAAAATACCTCTCTTATCCAGCTCCAGACAGACCTTCAAAAAGATTGAATTTACTGAAGTGAGAACAACTGATGCTGAACTAGTTGCTAAGAAGGTGTAACATATCATATTGGGTTATATAAACTCTTTGTTTGAGGTGATTACAAAATAGCTTCTTATCTCTGGGATTGTTTAACTCCTGAAACACAAGGCTTGAGGGCATGGCTACTACATTAATATTTGCTGAGCCACGGTCAGCCAGAATACCCAGGTCCCAGGACAGTAATTGCATGTGATGGCTTCGCAACAGCCCCCTAAGACACCAGGAAAGCTGTGAGCAGCACAGCCTCCATTTCTACCAAAATGTGGGCACTACTGGTAAGGGCTCCAACAGGCAAAATTGTCAGCACTGGGTGGTCTTAATCCAAATCACTGCTTGCTATTTTAGTAGTCCAGTTCCAGGTGTCAGCAAGGCTGTTTTCTCTATCACCAATGAAGACACAGAAGAAGAATTGCAGTACTGCTCTAGGTAAGTGAACATGGTGAAGTTCTCTGTCAGCACTTGCAAATAGCATCTACATGGCACTTAAAATCAGTACCTAGCATCCCTCTACCAGGTGTGGAGCTACAACACCTGCATACAAAGACATGCTTTCCTGCCTAGAAGAGTAAGGGGGTAAGGAACTTGTTAAGGGCTCTCAGGTGCTCATGGTTTCATTCTAGGTACCCTTGGGCGGGTCTTGGCCTTGCTACAGCCAACTGGGAAGAGTAGAGAAGTTGTGATATGCCTATTTCCTGGTTAGCGAGTGAGTGGACTGATTTGATCCTGTCTATCTGGAGGTCCTAGGGCTGAAAAACTTCTGTATTGTCTGTGGGGTTAATGGTGCCAAAGACAGATAGGCCATGGAAAGCTACCACTTGCTTTCTAGAAGCACTTGCAGTGGTGAGTGGAGAGGAGATTCCTGAAGTAATAGGGAAGGAGGTATCAGAGAAGCACTAAAAATTCCATTAAAAATCTAACTTTTATGTGAGCAGTCATCTACTTCTACATTCATGCTTCCTGTGTGCAACTAAGAACTGTACCCACAGAGCATCTCCAAGGACAGCTGTACACAGGTAACATGTTCTTGCTATGCCATTTTTTTCAAGTTGGTGCTATGTTGGGTCTCCCTTACTAAAATTGTCCTTTTTTGACCTGAGGTGCTTGCAAGCAGGGATGTTACAACTTCTACAGCTGTGGTTACCAGGCTGTCTGGTGCTCCTGAGAAGTGCCTTTTAAAACTCAAGTTAATGCTGCATGTTTTAACAGAGTTCTGCTTAACTAATGGGAGACTAAGTGTAGCATAGAGGTTTAGGAAAAAAATGTCATTTACTAGAAAAATAATAAATTAGAATTTTTATTGTATTATAGTGATAAAATCATGCACTATGTGAGGTGTCTCTGCCTTCTAGTCAGGGTGTTGGTCTCCTCCAACCTACTCATCTCCCATATTCCTTCTTTGCACATTTTTTAGGATATGTTTTTGAGTGAAAGAAAGGCCTTCTGAAGATAGTCTTGAAAATAGATTACTCTTGGTGTTTGATCTGATTTTCTTAGTAGCTAAATCTTAGTATAGAAATTTTAAACCACAAAACTACTATGAGGATTAAATTATTTTTAAAGTGGAATATTGAAAGAGGCAGTAGCAAACACAGATTCTAGAATACTGAATTGATATACCATAGAATTACACTATGTCTGTATTTTTAAAGATTTTTTTTTTTTACAATCGCTTTTATACCTGTTTTTCAAATGTTTACTAATTATTAATATAGGCAAGAGAACACTACCAACAGGCTTTGATGTTGAAAACAGTATCATGACGAAAAAGATAGGTGGGAATAAAGAAATAGAAAAAATATGTTGGTGAACAAGGGGTATAAAAGATTTTTACTTTTATATTTCATTTCCATAAGTGCTGCTACAGTGGACCAGACCAAAAGATCCATACAAGCCAATATTCTGTTAGTTGCTTTCCTACAAGCTGGCTGAACAAATAGAGATCCCTTTTCTGGCATATTTTTCCAGCTTAAAAACATTATTTCTTGAATATATTTGAATATATATTGAATATATATATATATGAATATATATTGAATATATATTGAATAAATTTCAATATTCATTTCTTGAATAATCTTTTAGCATTATTTCTTGAATACGCATTGTGGGATGGATTTATCCTCTACAGGTTTGCCTAATTCTTCTCTGAATCTCTTTTTATGCTCCTGACCTTCACAGCCTTCTGTGGCAATAAGTCCCAGAGTTTAACTATTTGAATGAAAAAGTACTTCCTTTCCTTTAGGATTGATGCAGGGTAATTTCATCAGCTACACCTTCAACTGCCTTGTGAGAGGTGAATACCATCACCTCATTAGTTTTTGGTGTGACATCCACCATTTTTAGGCACAGTTACTCTTGAATATTATTTAAAATTTCTACTTTACTGAAGAAAACATTTCTTGATGCCTCTCTGATGAGTTATTTTGTAGGACTTAGTTTTACCTATGTTTATATGTGCCGAAAGTCAAAATGTAGCTACACCCTTCTTCCGTTACATTCTGTTTGGATTGTCCTCAATAACATTGTTATTTCTCTCCTTTTTCAGTTATTTTGTGCTTTTTTTCCTAACACATGCTTTGAAATTTATCTTTGTATTAATCTTTCACACTTGTGAAAAATTGTATCAGCGAGATTGTGTCATTTACCTTAGGACACCACTTTATAACCGTGAGAGGTCTGATTCAATAAGGCTGGAGGTCAAACTACTGTAGATCATAGGAGTAAATAAACCATCTCCCAGAACTCCATTTTTTTAGGGGGGTGGGGGGAAAAAATTTAGTTTTTGCACTTACAAAGGTGAAATATCTTAGCTACCTCAAAGTAAATTATTCTACTCATCCCTTACTTGAGCTATAACATGAATAACATTGAATGAACATCAGTTTTTCTGTGCGGTCATGACACATTCAGGGGGTATGTGGTGAGTTGTAGCTGAAATGAAGTTTTTTCAATAGCTCATTTGGACCAATGAGTCCAAACAGAGACTCGAATAACCCCATGGTGTTGGGTTTTAAGGTGAACAGTGACCCAAGCTCTGCTTGTCTGAGGTCCCTTTGCTAGTCCTGCCCTTGGGCTCCCTCCAGCTGCTTCAGTGCCACCTCCAAAGCTGGGCATGGCCCAAGTTAACCCAAAGCTGTTAGTTAGCACAGACCATGCTAAACCCCCTCCATCAGCTCTTTCCAGCATGGGAGCCCCAGGGTGGACCCCGGGATGTGACGCATGGCTTAGTAGTGGACCTGGCAGTGCTAGGCTAATTGTTGGACTTGAGCACCTCAGAGGTCATTCTTGACCTAAATTTTTCTTGGATCCTATGGAATGAGTGGTTTTGTACTTCAATTAACTACTTCCCCCCTTTCCTACATGGAGCTGTTCAGGAGGTCCTTAAGGGCCTTAAGCATATCAAAACAGGAAATGGACTGGCTTTTCCAATGTCACAGCAGTTTGTGTTAGTGAAAGTTAGGACCAAAAGAAACAAAGAGAAAACTAAATAAGACCCCTAAGTACTCCAAAAGGAAATTATTTTTATGGTACTGAGCACTGTGTTCAGGATTAATTCATTGCTCCTTGATATGTAATGGTCAAATTTTTATTAGATCCTCTCATTTAAAAAAAATGTTAACCTGTAGAAAAACTTTGTAAAGATTCATTTGCAAGGAGACTATTCACTATTTTTACACCATTTTGAAAGGATTTAAACATAAGAAACTGCTCACAACCCAGATTTCAGTTGGCAGTTATCAGGAGCGAGGGGCGTTTGTTGTGAACATCGTGACTTTGGTTTTCTTGGAGTAATAGTTAAGGGGATGTTACTTGCTCTGGGTTTTTTTGCAAACTGTTGTTTGGCTACAACTGGAACAAATGCATCATCTCAGCTAGACTGGTAAGTAATGACATGTTAGAATTTCTTGCCTATTGGAAAGAAGCTTTTTTACAAGACAGAGCACAACATGAAAGATATCCCAAACTGCTTAGAAAATTCTGACATGCCTACCCTATGGCCAAGAGAGGTTGGAAAGGCTAGTACACTTTCCACTGTTAGAAATGGAGCATCCTGATAGTCCAGTGCAAGAAAAAATTAGATGGAGTTCTGTGTGTCCTGCACTCCTAATGAGTCTGCTTATCTCTAGCTAAAGATAATCCCTTCTTCTGAATTAGCATGAGAGGCTGGGTGATGGGAACATAATCTTCTACTTCTCAATCCTCTTGTCCTAGAGTTCAAGTACCCCAGTGCTTCCAAGTTCTTTGACACTTTTCCAGCATATCACTCCCATTCTTCAAGCTCCTTCCCCATTCCCAAACTGTTCCCACATAGTTTTCTGTTTCTTCCCCAACAGACTATGACATTTCACCACCATCTACCCCAAAGTCCCCCCTTTCCTCACCTTATCTGGTTCATATTGTGGCAGCCTTTGAATAAAACTGTTGGTAGCACAGTGTTTGGTGAGCTCTCCTAGGCTCTCCCTCTGTCTCCCACAGCAATTATAGCTGATGAACTAGGTTTTCAAATATTCACTCCCAGCTATCTACAGTGGGAGTTGTTAGACATTGAAATATGCCTACAAACCTACTTCAATAGGACCCTATTGTAATGAACAAAGGAAAATGGTGTGAATTTCCTCCTAAGGGACAAGAGATTGTGAGTTTGGGTGTGCATGCTCATGAACATCTGGTAAAATGCTATTTGGTGATGAAAGCTTCCTTCACATGCTCAAGTCCTGACAATATCACATGCTGTTTAGTCTAAACTTTTATTTCAGCAAGTGCTACACTTTTGCTTTCAGTGACCTTGTACATCAGTCAGAGGTCATGCCACACACACTGTGATCTCCATTATGAATGGGGAGGTGAAAATTGCAGGTTGGAAACTCTACCACCCCAATACTCGGCCCCCATTGTTGCAGCTAAGCTTGTTATTGTGGAGTAATAATTGTTATGTCGACAAACCAAGCACTGGGCTGGTGACCTCTGCAATATCAAGGGTGCTGTTTTCATGAGACTCATTTCAATAGACATGTACAAGTGACCTTGAACTGCAGCAAAGACACCCTGCTGTTCTTTTGTGGTTTAGATGGCCAACAAAGCACAGGCATGATGCTGAAATAGATTCCTTCCACGACAATCTCTAGGAAACCTTAACTGTTGGTTGTGTTTTGATGTAGCCCTAATGATGGGACCTAAACTGTTATCAAAGCTGTGTTACCATTTTGCTTTATGCCCCTTTGCCTTATTTAATTTTCTATATGTGAAAGAGAAGAGGATGGGGGGAAATACTGTGCCATCTGTACTCCGGTGTTTTTGTTATAACTGTTATCTTGAGCTCTGGTACATGGAGAGTTTTCATTACAGATGTAGGAACTCTAGGACAGGAGGACATCATCTCTGTCTTTTTGCATTTGTGTTTCTGATGACTTGATGCAACAGGAGATTTTAGAACTGTGGCTATGCCCAGGTTATCTGTATTACTCAATCCATGCTGTTGGAACACTATCCAAACATGCAGGAATAGGATGCAATTACCAGCTCTTTCAGAGATGAGAAAATTACCATTGGCTCCTCTGGCTGCATCAGAAACCTAAAAGGAACCATTATTTTTTATTTGAAAGGAAAAGTTGAAGGGTCAAAACATAACACCTGATCCAAGGCTTTGTAATGGCTACCTATGACAGGATTTGGAATAAA
The DNA here is from genome assembly GCA_024734555.1 of Trochalopteron elliotii. Taxonomy (NCBI): domain Eukaryota; kingdom Metazoa; phylum Chordata; class Aves; order Passeriformes; family Leiothrichidae; genus Trochalopteron; species Trochalopteron elliotii. The sequence goes on from JANPWX010000135.1 coordinate 5,097,631, forward strand.
GACTCTGATCTGAATGCAAACTTAATGTAGGACAGTGCCTTCTAGTATTCTTCAGGTCCCCTCTTAGAAAGCAATTAATGAGGACTTGTAGGGACAGATATCATGGTTGAACAGGGAAGCCCATTGCTTAAGCTTTCAAAGACTTTGTGCTCAGAGGGAATAGGTACACCAGGTATGACACTTTATGACTTCTCTTTTATATGCCTTCCTTTTTAAAAGTGTTTTCTGACGAGTATTGCTAATACACCTATTGATAAAGTTCTGCAGAAAAGTTGCCTGCAAGTCTGTGCTGATATGAATGTGGAAAAAGTTGTTGAGGAGATAGTCTTCCCCTATATAGTCAAAGTCTAGACTACAGAAGGTTGAAAAGCCATCATTTAAATGAAAATAGCAGATGGACTCAGTGATAGGGAAGCTATTTTGCTGCTGAAGTGCTAAAATAGAGAACCTGTGCTTTCAAAGTATGAAATGAAAGGGTGTTTTGTTACTTCCCATGTCATGAGTGAAAGATGCCTGAGGTGAATTTTCGCCTGCTCTATTCCTTTTATTCCAGAGCAGACAATCATCCACAGTGGAGCTAGAGAAAGTAGCAGGAGAAAGATCGTATGGTCTTTTATATGCCAGCCCTTAATATATATGCTTGTAGCAAGTCTGTAAAAGTCTGCTTTTACCTTGAACCCCCAGAAACTGAAAGACTGAGGTGACATTTTTCTTTTGAGGTATTATAAGAAAGCAGTACTGGAGTAACCTTACCCATACTGGTAGGCTATTAAAACAGCAGTGCAAATTTCTTTTCAACTGATCTAAAGAAGTATTAAAAAAGGTGTAGTGGGGCAGGGTGTATTCATTGATTTTGGGCTTAAGATTTAAGATCGGGTTCCATGACAGTGCTTTGCTTCTGTGGACTCTCCTTTTGCTGGCTTCTCCCACCTGTTTGTAGAGTACTGTCTCTCACTTGTTCAGACAGTCTCACTGAAAAGGGAGTCATATCCTAAGCAGAAAAATTTTTTAAATGTCAGATCTTGAAAGAAAATTTGAAAATCACATTATGAGTGCTGTGTAAAGCCCTTGTAATTTAGTAGTGACTTTTAAGAGAAAACTGATGTTTTGCATTCTGTACTGATTAATACATGTTCTTAGCATATCTCAAACGATATTTCAAAGGCTGGAATTTCATAGATCTTCAAGAATTGCATAGTTCTTGTCCAGCCAGTTGAACTTCTGAAGAATTAATTTATTTGGAGGTTAAAACATTCTATCTGTATCCCTCACATTAGCTTATGCTTCCATGCACTAAGGTAGACAGGAATATATCTGCACTGTGTCTAAAAATAGGCTTTCTGGTTGTCCAAATTCTACTGACCAGAAGATTAAGAGATGGAAGATACATATGTGTGTGCATATGTACCTGCGTAGATCACATTTAGTGGAAGGATGTGGATGAAAGGAGCAGAGTAGCTGATAATCACTACTTTATCCAATAAAGTTCAAACAGAGATTTCTAGTGGAAGTCACTGCTTTGGGTTTCTTTTCTTCTTGCTGTTAACGTCACAGGATCAGGTCTTGTTCGTTCTTGACCCCCAAGACACGCTGAAGTCCTCCTGAGACCATCATGTCTGAAATTTGACCAAGAGAGTCCTCACTTGGCTGGAAACTCCTGTTTGCCTTGGATTTCTATGCTCAGTGGGGTAGAAAGTCTGTTAAAGTTGTACAATGCCCACTTTTTCAAGTCAGGCTCTGAGGAGGCTCATAGACATACAGTGATTTCCACACAGTCTTCCCTCAAAATCAGAAAGCTGTACCTTTCCACTCCTGAACCATTTTACTAAAATTAAAACATCAAAAAGAATAGGGGAAAAACCCAACCAACAAAATTGAAATCTTTCCTCCCTTTTTTGCGAAGTTGTCATGCCTCGATTGTAAATTAGAATTTTAGGACTTTAATGGGGAACAGAGCATTTGGCTGCCTCATTTCATCCTAAATCAGAAATAGCATAATAGAACAGTTATTTTGCAAAGAAAAGAACAGAAACTACTGCCCAGAAAACTGCCAGTTTTCTCCTGTCTTTGCAGCCAAGCCCTTGGGCCCCTTTCATCTCAGCCCCTGCTATAATTGTAACACCTGCTCTGGAGTTACACCGAGAGCTGAGCCAATAAAGGTGGTGGTTTGCAGACCTGAGCACACTGGAGCGCCTGAGCTTTTTGGAAGGCCCTGCTTTCCCTGGCCCAAATCCAATACACCACTTAGACATCTGCTTAACTTTAAGCATGTGAGTATCCCCTTTGAAGTCCTGTGTATATTGTTTTGCTGGACTGAGGTCAATGAGCTCAGTACCTTGCAGGATTGAGCTCCTGAATGTCAGATTTGATTAAATGCTCCCCTTTTCTTCCCCCCCCCTCCTCCTCTCCTACTATGAAAGTCTGACCAGAGCTATAACAACCTCAGCAAAAATAAAAAAAAAAAAAAAGAAAAGAAAAAAAAAAAAGAAAAGGCAGGCAGCTGTTGGGAAGTGAGCCTGGCTCAGCTGCGGTAGCGTGGTTTTAAACTGTTGCAGATCTAACCAGAATAAAAGAAAAGCAGTGAAAAAATCCGATTGGAGATCTGGTTAAAAATTAAACCACCTACACTTCCCTAAGGGAGCTGGAGAATCTCAGCTAGAAGTGACAGTGATCATGATAGTGCTGCCTTTTTCTCCTTAAACTCTCGATGCTCTTGCTTCACAGGTACGACTGCCTGTTTTATCTAAGTGCCCCCTGTTAATTGCCCTCCTGTTTCTGCTTTTTTTCCCTGTGGCTCCAAAACACACTCTCCACAAGTGGAAAGGACCGTGCTCTCTCTCCCCCAGTCTGTTCCTTGTCAATTCGCATCAGTTTAAGGTCAGGAAAGCTAACGGGGAACAAGGCACTGCAGCATTTGAACTCAACCTTGCCTTCCCAAGGAACAAACTGACAATTAGCACAGGGATCAGCATCAAAAAAGAGCAACCCAGCGTGAAGCCTGTCTAATTAGTCATATGAACAGAGGGCTTCCCCTCCACTTCCTCAGGAACACATGCCTGTCAGATCTGATACAAAAAGACTTCTCTCCCTAACATAATACTGAAATTAGGTTGAGAACAGGTAGCCCTGCTTGTTTAAGCAACAGGAGGCTTAGCTGCAGGATCGGTTTGCACACCCGTATCCACAGTTGCAGTGTGCTTATGACCATGTGCTTTGCAAGTGATTGCAGGATGTTTCCTTCCTTGCAAAATACGGGGGGGGAAAGAGTTGATTACATTGCTAATCTTCTCGATTTAATAACACTTCTTGTTTAGATGGAAAAATGAGCAAGGGGAAATATTAGAGATGAAAGCTGAATGACAGTGTCCTAATCTCAGAGAATTGTGCTGGTTGAGAGACTCCATGTGTCTGACTTCTTTTTTTTCTTTATGAACCAAGCATGCCTTGATCCCCTACAATATGAAAGAAAAAATAAGTATAACTCTGATTACTGCTAATTTTGCTGTAGGATTTGGATAGTGGCTAACAGCTTGAAATTAGGATCCTGTTGCATTCACCCTGTGATGAAGGTGATAACCAAAGCTCATGCAGACTAACAGCTTGTCTAGACAGAGGCACAAAGAAAAGGAACAAGGCAAATTAAATAAAAGTGTATATTTTATGACTGGTTATTTAAATTCCCGAGTCAATTTCCTAACTCAGAGTTTAAACGTCCGTCATCTTATTCTATGATTCTGTTGAATTTACTTTGTAAGTGAAGCAAATAAGATGAAATAAAACTGCTTTCGTCATGTCCTGAAACTTTTCTGATGTGGGCTGCAGAATGCATGTGGCATGCTAGCAATTCTGAATTTTCATTTTGTTCTTGAACATAAGGTATGTTTTATAGTGCTGTGGCTTATTTCTGAAAGGAAAAAGGAATAAGCTACTTGGACATACAGAACTTCTGCATTGAGGTAAAGAAACATCTGCATAGGTGCTACATGCACATAGTAAGGAAAGAAGAAACACACCTCCACTACTGCCACAGTTTAGGCAGTGCATCTGCTGTGTTTTTATGATGGTGACGTGTTGCAACAAGTCCCTCAGCAGTGGTTTCCATACAGGCCGTAGCCTAGATTGGGCTTGCTTCTCTCTCTCCCATTTCTCCAAAGTGCTTTATGCCTCAGTTTTACTGATACATCTGTCCTTTCAGACAAACTCTCTGCTCCTTCTGTATGGGCTGCCAAACAGCCAGCAGAGAAGCTTTGCTCCCACAAGGTACATAAGGTTGCCTGCTTGTGACAGTAGACTGACAGCTGCATGTCCAGGTTTGCATGCCTGGCATGGCAGGAGATCACCAGTACCAGTCTAAGCATCTGTATTCAGGTTGCTCCTTTGTTTATATACCAAAAAAGGATCACAGATGTTTTTTATTTCATGTAACGCTGGGCTGAGTCTTGGGAGACATGCATACACTTCCTACCATGCCATTTACCTTCTGGTACTTCAGGGAACAAAGCTGAAACAGTTTATGGAGTTCTTCCTGTCCTATCTATCATGATCATACACTTACTTGCAAAGAACTTGAGCTGTCCCACTGAAAAGTGTGATAGAAGGCCTTTTCATCATTAGTTATTGTTATTAATGCAGGAGCATGGGCAACCCCAGCTTGAGCTAAGTGTGGGCTCATGGGGAGCACCACTGTACCTAAGCAGAAATGCCCGGGACCTGAGACACTGCAATTCAATTCTTTGTTACCTCGTGTACCAGGGTGTGTATGTGTGTGTGTTGATTCCTCTGACACGCTGATTCAGAGGCAATGCCACATGCCTGCCAGGGAAGCTGCATCTCCCCAGTATTTAAAAAGTGCTCTCTGCTTTGTTCATGCAGATGCTCCATGTATTAATTAACTGAAATCAGATACTTGTTGCTTTTAGCAGCTTGTATTTGAATAGACACTTGGTGGCACACTTTCTCTGAACAGTGCTGTGGGAATACTCTAGCTGTTTTGTTAGTGACCCTTTTTGTTATCTTCCCTTGTCCTTGGCGTCGTGTGTTCATACAGGCTGCCAGCCTTGTCCTCTGGCTTTTGCAGCTTACCTGGAGAGGATGATCAGGTGCTTTTACAAAACAAACAAACAAAACGTTTCCACACAGATCCCTTTCCAGTTCTGCAGAAAGAGAAGAATATTGACAGACAGAGTTTTCTGCAAGTTTTGCTGACCACCTGTGTGGTTCCAGCTCAGCTGAATTTCACTGTGGTCTGTGGGTGGTGGAAACAAAAAGTCCTGCTCTCATGGATTTCCTGGGCATGACTTCCTGCTTCTGCTTTTAGAGGGTACAGTATTTGCATATACTCAAATTCATCAGTGTTTGTATATACTCAACGAAATACCAACGTTTGCTTTAGCTAGCCTTGGTGCTACATATTTCTGTTACACTCACACATAAGGAAGAACCTCACTGTATTAAAAAAGAAAAGGCATTTGTACAAGTAGTAAGAAGAAAAGTGTTTTGTGATCTTTCCTCATAAAAATATTTGTGGCTTATAAATAGTATTTACCCTGCTGCCTTTATTATACAAATACTTGCCAAATACTATTGCGCAGCCATGAAGTTGACCTTTGCTTCCGGCAGAGTTCAGTGGTGTGAGCTGCCTAATCACACCTCTCTGTGAATATGCATTATAGGATCACTAAAAGAAGAATTGTGTGTACATTGCCGTGAAATTTTACAATTTTACATGGTGCACTGTTGACTTTCTGTGCTTAGTGAAACATTGGTTGAAATGTAGAAAATGTATAGGCAGTACCCAATGTTTGTTGAACTTACAGCTCTGACCATCTTTCCTTCATGCTGCTTCTAGCAGCTGGTACTTCAACAATGCAATGGACTGCACAGTGCTGGGCATGGGGGTCACTAATGAACCAGGAGCAAAGAATTCTGCCAAAATCCTCTGCCATTAGAGCACAGAGGTATAGAAACGGCTATATTGTCAATTGTTTCATATATTTAGCCATGGACAAGAACTGAGGGGGAAGGGAAAGAACAGCAGGACAGTAGTATGTTATTTATCAAAGATGTCTGTCATGTGATGAACTGGTAACTAGTTCCCTGGTGTTTTATCTGCAGTTCCCCCAGCCCTGCAAGTAGTATTTTAATTAACAGGACAGTTGTCCAAAGCAGTCTTTGCTTATCTGCTCACTCTCCTTACTTAGTGTATTACAGCATTTGCTGCTCTGAAAAGCTCTGAAGACTGCTGTGAGGAGGAAAAGAAACAGCAGATTTGGTTCCCAAATGCTCTAAAGCTCCATTAAAAACCAGAGAGTGAGTAAAGGCTTCCATCTCTCACATGGGAAAGTTTCAGATGATATAATAGTGTCCTTTTCATCCTTTATAGCTCTGGTTCAGGTCTGTTAGCCATTTTGGTAGTGTCCCTCTGAGGGAACGTTAGCGATTCTGCTGCTGCTGACTCACAAAAGGCTCCACTTCCTTGACACATCGCAGTGACTGCAAAGAAAGCCCTTCTCCATGTGAGCCATGCAACAGCTCAGCCTGGTTCTTGTTATGTTCCTCTCCATACCACTGTACTTCTGCATAGAGGCAGTACCCACCCAACCGGGGTCACGTCTGCTGCTAACAATCTGCCGACATATTAGATAATTTATGTGGGTTTCTTCACTGCTGCCAAGGGCAAAATATTCCCACATATACTGGGTTTTTGTTATCTTTTTTTTTTAAACCAGATGTGGGTCAAGCTGCAAAAGCAGGGAAAGTTCCTGAAGTATTGTGTGTTTAACACTGCCTGGTCTGCTCCCCAGAAGTGTAGGATATGAAACAATGGCAAAGTTAATAGCCAGGATTTTTTCCCCTTGGCATGTCTGATGGATCTTTTGCTTCTTTGTTTCTTCCTATACTCACCTGAGGTGGATGCTGTGCAATTTACTGTCACTCTCTTTTAATTGAAGGAGGTCTAATCTATTGATTCACCTGCAGGATTTTCTTCTTCAAGATTGAACCCACAGACAGTTTGCAGGATGTCTTAATGTGTCTTGCAGGGTTTTTGACCCCAAAGCAATGACTTTATGTAACACAAAACAAATATGGTTCATTGTTGTGAAATTACCATGAGGGAGCTATGTTTGTTGCCTGTTTCTCAAAACCATTTTCCTTAAGGAAACAAGGTTGAAACAATTCTGCCTATCCCACCCCTTCTCCAAAAAACTTCTGAACTACTTGTGTAATTTCAATTTAATTTGGAAACAAGGACAGGATGTCAACAAATTTCAATGTCTACTTGTTTTGTGACTATAGACAGACTAATATATGAGGCTGGAATTCTCCTCATATTTCCATTCATGGAAGAATTACAGCATGGCTTGATTCTCTTATTAGAAAATTATTGACATAGCCAACTTTATCAAGGACATAAATTCATGGATGACCAGCCTTCATAGGTTTTACTACTTTCTACTTCTATTCAAAATAATTCTTTATGTCCCCTTCAATAAGTGCAACAGAGAAACTGTACCTAAATGTGCACATAGTGAGGTTCCACTGCATCACAGAGGAGTAGCCTGGTTCCCAGCAAACTGAGCACGGGGTAGAGGTACCAGCAACCTTGCTTCTTGAGCCTCAGCAACTGGTCTGGTTTCCCAACACATGGAGTTTTGTGAGCTCTGATGTGTTCTTCCTTGTTTTGATTACGCAGGTTTCATTTGTTATAAGCTCCTGTTAATAAAAACAAAGCAACCAACAAAAACCCCAACCAACCAAACAAAAATGGTAAATTCAAATGATACCAGAGGAGGTAAAATTAACTTTAGTTATTTTGCATGTGGTTCTATTTCATACATAGCTGTTCATACCTTTTCCGGTCCCTAGCATGTGGATGACTAAACAAGTTTGTTAGGAGCTTTACCATAAGCCTTCAAAAAGGACCTCACCTAGACATGTCTTAAGCTATTTGGTATCAGTAGGGCACATTAATATCAAATCTGCTGAACAGATAGTAAATCTGTTTTCTGTCTTTCTTCTTAAGAAGGGAACCCAGCTTTTGTAAAATCTGGGTTCCATATGCAGAGCCAGCTATGAAGTCTTTCCTTTCACAGGAAAAGCCTGCACCAGTGTCCTCAAAGTTTCATCAGCTCTGTTATGCCTCTCATGTCCCTTCCTTCCCCCCAGGAGATTCAAAGTACCAGTGCTTTGGTCAGGCCTGCCTCTTCTTTACTAGAGACAGATGGTGATAAGCAGGTTTCATATCCCCACTACCTGTTAATAAACAGACACACTGAAGGACCTAGGTGAAGAGCCCAGCAAGGAACTGCAGCTTCTGGTGTCAGTTGTATGAGTCAACAAAGATTATGTGACCAGGTTATAAACAGCCTATTAACATAATTTATTCTGAGTATAGCTGGAAAAGTTTTTACAATCCTTCCCCCCTGATTTATGGCTTTGAGGGGAGGTTATTTTAAGATATCAAGAACTAAGTTCAGGAATATGGTTAACTGATGAAATGACACTGTCTTTGCTAGATGGCATGTTTCCTGTGGATATCTGGGCTAAGTTCAGCAACAACTGTGTGTTAGCAAAGACCCATCTAAACAGCAGCTTAAGAATGTACAGCAGTGACACACCACAGGAAGAACACTGCAGAATGATCACTTTATTAACTCCTCTGGGTCTGGGTCTGAATGTGATGATGTTCAGCTTTACATCAACGTTTATGTGCTCTGAAAAAGAACTGGCATTTCACAGCAGAAACTGCTTTTATTTAAAAGAAAAAAAAATCTAAAGTAAAATGAGAACCAAAGTGAGTTACAGATGTCAAGGACTGTAGGCTGTCAGTGATGACATGAGATAGCATTCAGATGACTTAGGCAGTGTGTGAATAAACTTAAAATTCTTTTGTTGAAAAAAGACAGGAAAAAGAAAAGATGGTTTTCACTTCCTCTCTTTCCCTAATGCACAACCTTCCTTCTCTATCTCTGTAGCTTATGCATCTCTCCCTTACATGTTTCAGATGTACTTAAAAGTTGGTTCTTTTTGGTTCTCCATTTTCTGTGAAAGCCCTCTCATTTCCATAACAGTAGGTTCTCTGGATTTCAACATGGTGCATCTTTAAGAATGCACGTTTGCGTTAACAGAACAAAAACAGGGTAAGTGACATGGATACATTTGAGATCCCACTCTTTCCTAAATGGCTGCATCTCCAGTCCCACCATTGCTACCATCTACACCACCATTGGTTGGAAAAGTGCATGTTCCTCCTGTAATTCCACCATCACCACCATGGAAAACACAACAGACACACATTTTAAAGCAAAAGAACAAGGTCCAGAAATAGATAAGGAATAACAAGTTTAAAATGTTATTCAAAACTGTATATACTCAGTTTTTAGTGGAGAAGACCAGCAAAGTGATGGTGACCATTATGTTGTGCTTATGACTGGTCTGCACCCATTCAGCTCACCAGTGCTCAGGTCACACATTAGAGAAGGATAAGTCACTGTAGATTAGCAGATGTCATCCATTTTAGTGACAGCAGAACTAAGTAATACTCCTTTTTCTGTAGCAGTCGGTAGTTTCTCTAAAGACATTTCCAAATTCAATTGCTGTTGGGTTAATTCCTCTTCTCTTATATCATACTGCAGACTGGACAGCTGCCTCAGCTGGTGTCTGAATCTTTAACAAAGAAGAGGTCAGCAAAACTATTTTTCAACATTTAGCAGAAATCTACTGAAACTGTCAATTTTAGAAAGCTGATGGCAAGTTGCTTGACAGATGCCAAGTGGTAAGAGCCCAAATATACTATTGGGAATGTTTATTTGTGGGCATAATCTCCCCTGTCAAACTGAAGAAAAGGAAACCATGCAGGTTTCAGATATTAAGTGACAGATTTCATGCAGTCTTTCCTTTGCTGTAAACGTGAGTTCATGTTAAACATAGAAGTGCTCATCCCAATCCCTAGGAACACATCAGTGCAAAAGGCACACAACCCTTTGAAACTGAACTGAGAAAATAAAGGGTTCAAGTATTGGTTGCTTTGCTAACAAAAATATTCTAAAACCTCTCTGAAAACTGACATAATTGAATATGATTGTGTTGGTGGGTAGAAAGGTCAGATTTAAAAATAGACTCTATTTTCTTTGTAAAAGCTCGGAGTCTACAAATCAAGGTGCCTTCCCAAGTGTCCTGTTTCATAGGCAGTACTGACATCATCTCTCTAGGTGGTGCTTTTAATCAGCAGACTCTGATGCCTTTTCTGCAGCAGGATGGTATCACTCCACTTGGATTTGGGCAAGGCAAAGCAGGAATGTAGAGCAGTTGCAGTTGTGGGCTAGAGTCTAAGACCAGTTAATTCTGACCTCGGGTTCTAGTTACCACATTGTACTGATCAAGATCAGTTGCCAAGGAAGGATGGAGGCATCATCTGAGGTACAAAGCTGTCATTACAGCTGTAAAAGTTTAGCTTGTGCTTTTCCTAGCATTTCCATCCCTGGGATTTAGCACTAAATTTTTTCTCTCTCACTCTTAAACCTTTGGTCTTAGGTTTTTTTCCAGTACCAAATATCCGATATGTCTATATGTCTGTTTATTCTGCCAGAATTAGCCTTGGGTTTCCCTTTTTGACATAAAACACCTGTTTTAAAGTATTCACTAAATTATGTCCCAACTTTCTCCTTCTTATCCCTCCTGTAGCCTTACTGTACACCATTATCTTTCTTTTATGGTGCCAGCCTTGGTTTTACTATCTGCTTAGCAAATCCACATAATTTATTCTAGTAGGCTAAAGGGAATTTTCTCTTCAATTCTCATTTATTTTAGGCCTTTTTAGGGGAACCATGTTAATCACAGTTAATAGTTTTAGTATTTAGTATGCAACATGAAGGTGAATATCACTTTCCATGTGTGTTTCAAACCTGAGAAACAAGGTTTGTCTTGGCACTGGCACCCAAAGCATTCCTGGTGTTAGAAAGAACAAAATATTAAAATTCTTGTCCTGTACTTTGTTGCTGTCTGTGAAATTGAAAGATGCATGACAGGTCTCCATACTTGCTCTAGAGTTTCCATAACAGAAAGAGGGACGTGAACTCAGGTATATGAAAAGGAGTGATGCCATAGACTTTTAAAGAGAACCCACTCATTACAGCTTGTGTGAGACCTAAGCTCTTGATCAAATCCTTAATTTGCCAAAAAGTGACAATGTAAAACATATTTCTTAGCTTGAAATATCCTATTTTAACCTGTTTAAAATAAAAATTTCTATTATTGGAAAAATGTTTCAGCTAATGAAATTTTTTAAAATTTGACAAATATATTTTTTTTCTTTTAAATCTATATACAGATGGAATTAAAGCCTATGACTTCAGGCTGATTTTCATCACAAAAATATCTCTTAAAGAGAAAAAGACAAAATGTTTAACCTTAAATTTAAGAGACTACCATTGAGGCAAAATAAGTTGCCCCCAGACCTCAGCAGTGGTTATAGGGGGAAGACAAGGAGGCTAATCAACCTCTAGTGTAACACAGAGCTTCCTTGAGCACTAATCATCAACTATGTTGTGGCAGGACTTGGGTATATTGGATAACTATGGGTAGAGAGAAAGGCCAAATGCTGCTCCAAAGTCCTTGCAGTATCCTAGCAGGCAGACTCGGGGCAGTGGTGAATGGAGGAGGAGTGAGCTGTCTTTTTCCACTGATGGTCACCTTGCACAAGAGGAATCTCTCTTGCCCAGCAGTCAGTGGTGGGGTTCCTTAAGGCCCAGCATTGGGGCCAGTCATGTTTAATATCTCAATTAATGATCTGGACAAGGGGTTTGGGTACACCCTCAGTAAGTTCACAGGTAACACTAAGTTGGGCAGGAGTGTTGATTTGCTGGAGGGTGGGAAGATTCTGTAGAGGGATCTAAACAGACTGGATTGGTGGGCTGAGGCTCCACAATGCAAAGCGCTGGGTCCTGCACTTGGTTCACAACAAAAACCCATGCAGCACTACAAAGCTGGGGAGGAGTGGCTGGAAAGCTCCCAGCAGAAAAGGAACTGGGGGTGCTGGTCAACAACCAGCTGAACATGAGCCAGCTGAGTGCCCAGTTATCCTGGCTTGTATAAATGCCAGTGTGACCATCAGGACCAAAGAAGTGATTTTCCCTCTGTACTCACCACTGGTGAAGTCACACCTTGAGTATTGTGCCCAGTTCTGGGCCCCTCCCTACAAGAAAAGCATGGAGGCACTGGAGCACTTCCAGAGAAGGGCAACAAAGCTGCTGCAGAATCTACAGAGAGTAAATCATATGAGACAAGTGGAGGCTCAGGGGTGGCTTTATCACTCTCTGCAAATGTCTGACAGGAGTTTGTAGCAAGGCTGCCTCCTCCCAGGCAGCCAGTGACAGGACAAGAGGACATAGAGTCAAGCTGCACCAGAAGAGGTTCAGTTTGGGCATCAGGAAGACTTTTTTCCTGGAAGGGGTTGTCAAACATTGGAACAGACTGTGAGGTAGTGGAGTCACCATCCCTGAAAGCGTTTAAGAAATGACTGAAAATGGAACATAGTGCTATAGTTTAGTTGCCAAGGCGTGATCAGTTACTTGATCAGTTGGACTTGATGATTTTGGAGGTCTTTTCCAACCTAAATAATTCTGTATTTTTTTTGAAATGTCCCCATTTTCATCCCTAATGCTGGGACAAAAGAGCACACTGGAATGAAAAGGTAGTTCAGTCCTTGTGTAACCAAAGATCATCTAAACAAAAGTCCAGGAAAACTCATTTTTCTGCTATGGAAAAAAATAAGATGCATGATAGATAGTAAGTGTTGTCTCTTTTTTTGTTGGAAAGGAGGTGTTCTCACACTTTTTTAATTCCTCTTGTTTTTATCCCTGAGATATCCAATGTATATAACTTACACCCATTTATGAACTATATGATTGTATTTCTTGGTTATTTCTTCAGCACAAGCAGCAAAGTATTATCTGATTGGTTAGGTTTCATTTGTGTTTCATAGTAACAGCAGTCACAATTCTGTCAGATTTTTTAACCTTTCCTGTATCTTGAAAAACCCAGCCCAACTTTGTATCCTGCAAGAATGCTTGAGGTTAACACGTTGTCTTATAATACTAATAATACCAATACTCTTGTCTAGCTATATTTTAAGCTGCCAGATTTGAGCACTACAAGACCATAAAGGTTCTTCATCAGCAAAAACTACACACTCACTTACATTAAATATAAGCTGTTATAATCTCATGTCTGTCATAGGGCAATGCTAGTTTTTCTGTCACCCAGAAGCCTAATTGATTTGTATTTCATTACTGCACTCATTATTGGTTAGAGTTTTAAGATCAACCATGAACACTGTACTGTGATCAACAATAAGTTAAGCTCTAAAACCAGCTAATAATTCCTGGTAAGGCTGAACTGAAATATTGGTTCAAGCTCTTCTCTGATCCATGCTAAATGAACTGTTAACTTTAAAGGGGCCATAATTTCACCTCTGATCACCTGAAAGCTGATGGCAACCTCCTTGGCTTGTAGCAACTTTTTATGGTGCAAATTCCAGGTTGATTGGTTTCCTCACTTTGATATAACTAATGGAAGCAAGCTGGCTTCTCCTGCAAACCAGTGCAGGCAGGGCAGGAAGTGCTTACCTTGTAGGGTCGTCTTCACGCTGCTGAAATGAAAACCCTCTCGGTGTCAGCCTTCCAGCAAAGTGTATGCTGGGAGTTACACAAACTTGGGAACTGTTTTCCCCCAGTGTTATTTACGACCACGTTATTTCAAATAAGCTTAGTTTCCCTCTGCGAGCTTAGCTGTTGCCAGATAAATCAGCGGTATGTTATGGGTACTGAAATATGTTTTTCAAGCCCTAATCCCGAATACTTTCAAAACTGCAGGCTTAAAAAAAAAAAAATCCTTTTTAAGCCAGATCACCCCAAGTCCTGTTCCCCATCCTGTTAAAATAAGCAAAAGCAATGCCTTTCACCATGTCACCATGTGGGAATGCTTCTCCCTCCATCCTAACCTTGTGGAAATAAGCCAGAAATATCTGGTGTTTGCAGTGCCTCATGGGTCCAGCAGCAGGACCATTTCTTCACCCTCTGCACTTCTGTGATCATGGCTGTGAGACTTCAGGCAGCAGAAGGCTGCTGGAGCAGCTCTTCAGTGACAGCAGTGCTGCTCCCAGACCATATCACAAGCTCTATTACAAGCTCTGCATGAGCTGGGAGAGTTGTAAACCACAGTGCTTCTTCTCATTTTTCAAGCTCACTAGGCCAGAAATGAAACTTTCTTTGTTCTATCTTCACCTTACTCCTCCTTGTTTTCTATCTTTTAATTTTCTTTCTTTTTCCTTTTCTTTTTTTAACTACCATTTTTCTTTACACCTACCAGGAGAGGTGGATGCAAATTACAGGTACATCACTGAACAAAAATGGAAAAAGCACCACTGCTGAAGTTTTTGGGAAGTGGCTGATAGCCGCCTTTTAATGCTTTCTACCGCTGGCCCTCAAAGCAAAACTCATTTTCTTTACTCCTTGTCTTTGGGCGTATTCTACTGCTGTATGTTCACAGAGGGAAAATATGCAGAGATCAGCAGTTTCAAAGGCAGTCTCTAATTTTAGGTCCTTAGCTTTGGATATTTTGGGACAGAACTTCGGACGCAACAAAAAAATTGCAAGGAACTATAAATCTAGATGAAGTAAGTAACACGCAAGACATCTAGAACTGGTGACCCAAAACCAGACTCTTCTATTAAAAAAAAAAGTTTTAACATTTGCCAGAAACTTTTTTCTTAGTTGTTGAGGTTTCTATTCTTCCCAGCACTTCCCACTATTCCTATTTTCATATTGCCATTACAGGCAACTCTCAAACTCTCCTACCAATCCAACGGCTGCAAAAGTCAAGAGAAAAATTTGCCCTTTCTCATAAATGTGCACATGATCATCATTAGTGCTGTATAAAGTCTGATGATTTTTTTAACCAAAAAATGCTCCTTGAGACTATTTTTATTTAACTGAAATTGTTCTAAATACTTCTAAATTGCCAATTTATTGTTTATTAGTATTCCTTAAACAGGCAATTTCCAACAAACAGCAAATAAATTAGCTGTTTAAATCTCACTTGCTTAATAAACCTCAAAAGTTCTGATTCATTACTTTTCAATGAAAATTAAGTATGAAATGAGGAAAAGGCAAAAAGGTCTGAAAGAAAATGAAAATAAAAGAGGTTCACTTTAAATATGTCACAGATACAAGAAAAGAAAAGAAGAAATAAATATTGTTTCAGGAGCTTGAGGAACGTTTTCCAAGCTGTTCAACTGCACAATCAAGTCACACACTAAGCACAGATTTACTTTAACCAACAAACAATGTGAGTCACAGCTTTCCTGAAGAGTGCAGGTCCAAAATTTCAGGTGGATCACTGTACCTGATCAAAGGAGAGAGGGCCATCATATCCTTGCAGTCTGCCAGGAACTGCACCTTGACTTCCATTGCCAAGGTGAAAGTCAAGAAGAAGCTCCGTCCTATCTCAAGGACAGACAAATAGACAGACATACATATGCCTATCAGGATATCTTAACTCCTGTGAGGCTTCAAAAGTCAGGAACTAGAAGAGATTTTTCTGAAGCTCCAGCAAACTTCTTCCATATCACTGGCATGAATTTTTATGTCTTTAAAATGAGCACTGAAATAAAGAAGTCTTGTTTTCCACTTAAATTTTTGTCCAAAGCAGTGGTTTCAGCTTACAGTAAATCTTGTGCTGTGGCAGACCATGGGTTTCTTGTATTGTTTCATAGAAGGCAACTAAGAAAAGCACCACTGGGCAAGTTTAAGTGTATGGTACTGCAGATGTATGTATGTGTATAGAAAAGTGTACACACAAGTACATTTTGTTCATCTTGAATCATATTCCCATCTGCTAAGTAAACAAGTCGCATTTTACGATTTATGAAATTTTGAAGTGCTCTGAAATGCTTTGTGAGTAAAGAAATTAATAATACTTTTTGTGTAAAGAAACCAGACAAACAAATTCTGTTCCAAGCCATTGAAATGTAGTTCTCTCCAATGAAGAAGTTGGACAGACAATTCTGTGTTCTCTGCTGTCTTTTTTAAGAACTGTGAAGGGGCTTTTCTAAACTCACGTTTCTCTCTAACATGCCAGCCTTTCTGCTTAATTCTACCAGTTAATTATATTTCCTCTAACTCCGTAAAACAGGTGGAAGTGCTCCTAAGGACTTTGACATGGAATTGAGCATAAAATGGTTTTATAAAAATAGAGTATCAAAGACATAGCTTTTCAACACACTTGTGACTATCGATTTAAGCCCCAAAAGTGGTGCTTGGTCCCTTCAAGCCTGGTGTGCATTGTATAGGTCCTGGCAGTTCTGGGTGTTTGGAGGGATGACTTGTTTTGCTTTAGTTCATAAGTAAGTCATGTTGGGAAAGACGAGCAAGACAGATGTGTGGTAATTATTTATATGTATACACCTTTAAAAACTACAGACGTTCATGATTTTTGATACGTGTGACATGAAAGGAGGCAGAGGTTTCCTCAACGAATAGAGTCAGGAAGGCCCTGCTGCCTCTGCCTAGCCCATCCCGCCCAAACTTGCCCTCCACCGCCCTCGGGTCCAGGACAGACTCTCCTGGGGCAGGATGTGGTGCTTCCCGGCCGCCGTCAGCATCGTCTTCCCGTGGGTGCAAGAGCCTGTCCCCCCCGCGGGGAGGGACGCTGACAGTCCCCACGCTCCCCGGGGTAGGCATGGCACCGGCGGCTGAGAACCCACTCACCCCAAGACAGAGATTTTACAATATTGGAATTAAATTATCATATTCGAAGTCGTGTATTGCTTGGTGTTGCTTCAGATCATAGCTGCAGAGCACTCGGAGTTCAAGCAGTCAGTGAAAATTTCGTCAGCTTTCACGAACAGTTTTAAACCGAAAAAAATAATCTGTGGAGTAACCGAACTCGGACATTTATTTTTAATAAAAATGTCGTGGCTGTCATTAAATATGAACTTTAGGTTTATACGGGAAATAGTGTCTTTTCTGCAGGTGAAGGGACATTAAAATCTAATTGTGTCCAGCTGATGCGGCGATGCGTGAGAACTAGATGATTTTCCAAGCTATGCAATACACAAACCAGGCTCTACACACAGAGTATGGCACGCTGGAATAGGTGCCTGTACGCCTATGGATGCGCTTATCCTGGCGCTTGGCTGTGTGTGCGCTCCTCAGCTTGTACCACAAACAGATTTGCCACACGGCTCTGGGTCGGGAAGGATGTGTTTGATGATCTTCCTGGCTGCAAGACCTCCTGCATGTGCATCTGTCCTTGTGTCCGTGTGTCTGTGCTGAGTCGTACCCGGCTGTTCGCGCTCTTCGCGGACAAAGACGTCTCCCGTTCAGGAGCGCGGCAGCCTGCAAAGTGTGAATAATTTTCAGCGAGGAGTTACACTAAATGGGAAAGCTTTTAGCACATTATCCACTGGCAATTGGACTATAATCTAATTGTCAGCCCTCGGGTCTTAATAGAGCCTTTCTCTTTCCACCATCGGATTTGCATCTGGGAGATACCTAATAGGTTTAAACTGCCTCGCATTTTGCTCCAATAAGCCACCTTCTCGCTGTAGGTGACATTGAGATGTTTTTGTTGTGAAATTGGATCTCGGGTACCTGTGCATCTGCCTTGCTGGCGCGGCTCTTTCCGTGAAGGGGAGAGCGTGGAGCGGCGGCAGGGGAGCGATGTCCCCGCCGCAGCAACAGCGCTGGGAGCGGGGGCTGCTCCCAAATCGGGGAGCGCAAAGAGAGGGAGAATCCGGCGAACAGAGCAATAGAATTATGTGCGGCCGAGGACAAAAAAGCCCCTGAAAGCAGGGCTGATATTCTCGTGAGGTTGCAAGAGAGTAGAGCCAGAGCCGGGTAGCGCGGTAGCCATGCCTTTGTGAAGTAGCGGTGCGCTCGCAAGGCAAGAACGGGCGAGCCGGAGACCCTGCCCAAGCGAATGAACACCATTCTCTATGCTGGACAAACTGTTTTCATCTACAAGGGTGAAAAATAAAAAAGAGCAAAAGATTTTAACTCTTCCGTCCCGAGCCAGGAGTAGACTCAATCCCAAAGCAGTGCTGTAGGTTACCTTGGAGAGGGGCTGCGGGCTGGAGGGTCAGACACACACTCCGGGCAGCAGCGGAGCGGTCAGGGTGGGACGGCGGCAGGGAGGGTCTCGGCAGCGGCACCCCGCACCCCATGGCTCCTAATTAAAGGGAAACTTGCCTCTTGCCCTCCGCACTGGCTACGGATCCGGAGGGGAGACGGAGGTTCCTTCCCGTCCGGAGGAGGAGGGATGGGATGCAAATGCCAGGTTATCCCAAGGGACAGCTGGGAGAAGAGCGGGTGTCAGCTCGGCTCGGTGCCGGGCCCGTTTTCGGGGCGCAGCCCCGCGGATGCCACAGCGCAGGTTTGTCTCTGCGGCGTGAGGTGTGCGGTGTGGGGGCTTTTGCGGGAACAAAATAAAGTTAAAGGGCGACGGCCCCTCATCGCTACGCGAAAGAGTCGCTTAAAACCTAAACGTGGTTCCCTGCCCGGTGTGCGCGCCCCTCCGCACACCCCGCCCGCCGGCGGGCCTGCGCGGCAGCGCAGAAACGCGCAGCGTCGGAACTCCTGTCACACCAGCGAAGGCGCGCCTGAAACCATCCCTCTGGACCCTAGGTTGCTCGGCGGGTTTCTGCGGGGTTTCTGTCCCTCGTGTGTCGGTTCCCATCGTGATTCTGTCTAGGTGAGGAAAGGGCCGGGAAGAAGAGGTGCTCATGTTTTTCACGGGATCGAGTTTTGTCCTTGGCTTTTCAGGGATCAGAGACGGGTTTTGGGGGTGGGCTGCAAGCTCCCTGCTTGAAACCTGACGGCGAAACTGAGATCTAATCTTGATTAAAGCTGGGAACCGAACGAGCGCGATGAGGTGTGCAGCGATTACGGCACGCTGGTTTTTTGCTGATGTCCAAGAAAGTAAGGAGATTTTTAGGCAAAGGAAGGTGGGAGGAAAAAAATATTTTGAAAGAATAATGAAGCCTATGAAAGGTCTCTGCCACAGCAGGCTGACACCAGCGCCAAACATATGTATTTGCTAGATTAAAAACAAACTGCAGCGTAGATTGCGTGTTCTTCATATACGGATAAACAATAATGAAGGATTTAACTGAAACGGGTTCAAACCAGGCGACCGCCCTGCTGGGGAGCAGCAGGGTCGGTAACTCTGCTCTCGGGAGGGGATCGGTACACTGGTGACAGCCGCTCTGTGCTTGGGTGCGGCGGGGACTGGCAGCTCCGGTTCGCATCCCCTGGGAAGAGCGCGCGGACGTTTTAAAACACATCCATCCACTCGGCTGTTAAAGCAGAGAGGCATCAGGAACGTTGAGGTAGTGGTGTGTTCCCCTGCCACCCCCCGGTCTCTGGAAGTCGGCCCGTCGCCGGAGAGGGCCATGGGCAGGGACGGCAAAGCAGCCCAGGGAAGCCGGGCTCTCTCTCACCCTTTCCGCACTCGAGCTGCCTGATGCCTGTCTCCCCCAGTTCGGCCCCGGCGGGGGAGGGAGCCGTAGCGAGGATTAGGCGGCCGGAGTTGAGACCCATTCCCTGCCCACGGGGAAGGAGGGGGTGCTCTGGGCGTCTAGACAAGGCTCATTTCCTTATCGGAGGCGGAGCGAGGAAAAAAAAACTAAAAAAATATAGATTATCGTGGGATAGAGCGAAAAATTGCATGGCTTGACCAAGCAAAAGAAAAGCCATGCCGTGTGGACGGACCCGTTTAAAATAAAATAAAACGAAGCTCCTAGTTTCTTTCCGCCCCGGTTTTTTTACCTCCGAGGTACGAGCAGAGACACGCAAGTCTCCAAAGCCAGTTCCTCTCCCCGGGGAAAACCTCCTGCCCGAAGGTGATCTGCAGCCCCGTCCCAGCTCCACGGCTGCGCCGCGGCCTCTGTTCCCTCTCGCCCGCCGCTCCGCTCCCCTCCGCTCCCGGGCGCGCCGTGCCCCGCTCACCGAGCAGCGCTTCCCCCGCCGCGGCCGAGTCCTCCTCCCTCGGGCCAAGGCAATGACCGCTCGCCCCGCGGGACTGGAAATCCCGCGGCGAGGGAGAGCAGAGATCGGTCCGGAGCTGCCTCGGCTGCCGGGGCTGAGCCAGTGTTTCCCAGACGGACGCACAGAAATATCCACAGCCACCCACTGCCCCTCTCCCATCAGCCCCGACGGACCCAGGGCAGCCCCTGCTAGGGACAGGTATGTTACGACCTCACTGCCAGGAGACGGAAATAAGCAAGGGAAAAAGAAAGGGGGTTTTTTTGGGTTTTGGGTTGGTTGGGTTTTTTGTTGGTTTAGCTTTTGTTTTGTTTTGTTTTTATTTGTTTGATTGATTGTTTGTTTATGTAGAATCTGCGCTGTTACTTTGACAGGAACCTGTGAGTTTAATTCTTACTTGCGCGGCGCATACAGTAGGTAGGAAACCAACGGAGACTTACGCATCCCTTTCACCACCAGAGGAAAGGTGAAGAGGATAACTTTCCCCGCTGTTTGTACCCTCTGTCTTTCTTTTCAGACAGGCCGAACCCTACTTTCCAGGTAGAGCCAAGGGAGCGCAGGGCCGGGACTCGGGACCCTCGTCCAGCCGCCCCTCGCACGCCAGGAGAGGTCCCAGGAGCGGGGCTGTCGCGCAGGGAAACAGGACCCGTAGTTGGAGGGATGTCCCTCGGGATAAAGTAGTAAAGTGTTGGAGGGGCTTTTTGTTTGTTTTTTAAAAATTGATGTCGGCAGAACTCCTCGTCTCTGTTTCCCTGTGTGAAGCAAGAGGCGATGCTCGGTGAGCTGACCCTCCCGGCTCGCCGGCCGCGGGGCTGGCTGGGCTCTCCCCTTTCGCCCCTCTCCTCCGGCTAATGCCTGAGACGAGACCGGGCCCCCAGACCACTGTGGGCCACGCCGAAATCCTCTGCCAGACGCTTTAGGCACTTTTAAACATGCACGTCCCGTTTGCGATAGATATTCCATCTATTAGGAAATCCAGTTAACAAAAGGGCAAGCTGCAGTTGGTTCTCGCTGATCTCAAAGCGATAAAGCACTGTTTCGTCTTCCCCACTCCACTGGCTGGGAAGGGTGACGCAAATAATTATTTTTCCATAATAATTAATTAAGTGTTGTAGGAACGGGAGCGACACCGGGTACGTATGGCTCTTGGCACGAGCCTGCTTAACAAGAGTCCTCGAATTCTGTTCTAGGCTTAAAAGGTGGAACTTCAGTGACAAAGTTGCACGTCCTCTTGAGAGTCGTTCTGGAGAGTAAATATTTTCAGTGATATTTTTATTTAAAGGAATTTAACTAAAAGCGCGGCTTTTCTTTATTTAATTTATTCACCTGAGTATGTTTACATTGTATGTATGAAAGAGTACTGGTGAGACACTTACTTAAATCACCTCCTTGGAATAAACTACTAGTTGGTACCATCAACCCGTCCCGACTTTCTCTGTCTTATGTGCTTGATCAATACCATCTATTTCGGCGCAGCCCATGAAACAGATTTGAAGAAAACTGTGCGATCAGCGGCCCACGCACTGGGTTGGCTGAGAAGGGAATGCTGCAAGGATCTCACCTGGAGTCGGTGGGGGCGAGTGCATCTCACCGGGATGATAATATTTGGGAGGCAGTGCAGGAAAACCAAGGGCACGATCAGCCTTAAGGAACATTCTGTCCCAACAGAAAGCACACAACGACAAAAAAAAAGGCTGCTTTGAAAGCTATGGTCTTTTAATATTTGAATGTAAAAGAGAAAATTGACGCTCACACACACGCACCAGAAAAATCCACAATTACATTTCATCCTTTCAAGCGCCTCTCCGCCGTTTTTTGCTTCGGCAAAGCGAATAGCCTAGGGACCTTCTCGAGAGCATCCCCGGCCACACGGCCTGCTCCCCCTTCCCGCCCCCGGGGCTCAGAGGAGCGGAGAGCGCTCCCCGAACCGCAGCCGGGGCCCCGGCGAGGAGCGAGGCTGGGGTGCCCAAAAGGGGAGCGGCTGCGGGGAGCCGTCCCGAGGGCCGGCCGCCCCCTCCCCACCCTGCGGGCGAGCAGAGCCGGTG